>JAOTOM010004672.1:0-80000 GCA_034440615.1 Ashinkailepas kermadecensis | reverse complement strand
TCGTGCACACGCGTGCGTGGCGCGCGTGGCGGCCGGCCGACGGCATGGCGAGCCTGATGCGTGCTCTGAGTCGGGGCGACCAGACAGTGAGTACGGCACGTGTTGTCCGGCCTGTGTGTGAGGTGTCCTGTCCGGCGTGTGGGGTGTGCGGTCCGGTGTGTGGGGTATTCAGTCATTCGAAACAAATTGCAAAGCCTGATTGGGATACTTGATGTAGCTCAGAGTTTTGCTGATGGCGACTAATTCAGCAGTAAACACCACCCGAGACACTTCCCTATCCCGCGGCCCAACGGCGAAACAGTGTGGACAGCACTATTAGCCGTGATCGTGCATAGAGTGCGTCGTAAACCACCCAATAAACAAAAAACAATCAGCAGTAAAAGCGGTAGCGTGTGGCAGAAACGAGAAGAACTTTGTGACCGCTCCACATTTGAATGTACTGCAAAAGCCTGCCTTCATTTTTTACCTGGTTGGTTGGTTATTGGTTTTACGACACGTCGACCGTTGAGTCATGTAGCGTCGCCAACTCTCACGCCGATTGGTCGCGGGCGAAGAATAGCGACAGGTGAGACTCGAACCCACAACCTTTCGATTGTGACGAGCATCTTACCCCCAGACCACTCGTCCCCTTTCATTTTGATCCGTCTGTGTAATGCCGGTGTGGTCGGAATAAGGTAAGGAGATGTGCTCCAGGGAGCGCCAGAGCACCTCATCCCGCATGATACTCGGCTTGTCGATAGCAGACAATGATATGTCGGTTGATGAGGAAGGTCAACTCCCGGGTATGAATATCGCTGAATTTATGACACCTTGTGACTCTGCTCTGGTCCCGATGTTTCTCCTTAATTCCTTAATTCCTTAGTACGCTGTGTCTGTTTTGGCCTGATCACAAAAGACCACTCGCATGTGGTGAGAGAAAACTGTTAAACAGGCTTGGTGCGTGGGCAATTTGCGAGCTTTGTATGCGTAGCGTTGATCCAATGTTTTTCATGATATTTATGAAAGTGGTTGGTGCCTTCCGCCAGTAAGCTCTGTAGCAGAAGTATGAACTGCTTCTGTAATTATGTGCAGGCTTGCGTGATGGACTGGGTCTAGAATTCGCTTCGGGCCAGCACATGTATCTTACACTAACATCTTACACTAAACCAGCGTGATCAGGTTTGAAGCGGGAAAAGCTGATGCAAGAGAGACTAGTTTTTATGAGAGAGTAAAGTTTTTATCTACGCGGAACGCATATGAGCCACACACTTCAGTATTGTCGGTGCCCTCAGCACTTATCGCGCAAGGTTTTTGTCCAGCGGCCAGCGGGAGATTGACCTGGTTGGATTTCAAGATACATCGTCTGTTGGCTGAAGCTGTTTGTATGGAAAACGTTGATCGAGATAAACCTCAAGAAAGCGAGTCACCGAAGCTGGAGTGACTTTTTCTTCGTAGAGCCTCAATGCCATCTAAGGCCAATGGCGTCGTCGGCTATGTAAGTGAACTTCTGACGTCTTAGCGACCAAGCAGCTGCAACCATTCGTGTTTGCCCGTTTATCTAGGCGACCTATCGTCCACTCGAGCCGCCTCTCCATAAGCCGTATCGAAGGACTGGACAACCGTGCCGCAGTCAGTCGGCGAGATGAATCCGGCCGATTGTGCAGGGCGGTGAGAAGCCGATGTCATTCATGGTCATGGAGACAAGAGTAGCGCCACCGGTGCACTGCACTTGATGGAGCCACCTGGAATAATCGTCGTCTATCTGCACAAAGAAATGGTGGTTTCTGAGGTGCTATTTTTATCAAAAGGAAAAAAATGCTCGCAGACCACCCATGTATGCCGTGTCGATGTTTTTTTTTAGGTTGACAACATACGGTTGCTCATGCTGTCTCGAATGCCAATGCCAATCATTACTGCCCCACTGTAGCGGTTGTCTTATAAACTGCGGATCTCGGTGTCCAGCCCTAAAATGTGATGGACCGTACTACGATATTTGCGGCAGCCACCTTGTTTTTTATTTAATAAAATGTTCCGATTTTCTAGTTAAAAACATGAAAGCAGAACGTAGGCCACACTTCATAAGTTTCTCAGGGAAGAAGTAAGGGATATCGGGCGATTGTACCAAGGATCATCCGAACTTCTTGAGTTTCAACAATTGTATTACAGTTGCCTTTCGCCACTCAGACGGAAAATACCCTACCTCCAAAATAAGATTGAAAATTAAAAGTTGTTTTCTGCGCGCACCTCGCTGCTAGGGTGCTTCAGCATGTCGTATGCATGTATATTTATCGATCCTGCAGAGTTACTCTTCAAACCAATGATTGTTGTGGTAAGCTCGGTTTCTGGGAAGGGTATGTTGTGTTAAAATTGTTCAGCTGCATTGAAGTGTATTACTAACCTCTCACAGGAAGCACGATGTACAATTTATATATCAGCATGATTACTTTTGTTGCGTTTCGCGGGCGCATGACCAATGCATTTCGCAACGTATCACCCGAATATATAACATTTCGCCTCTTCTTCTGAGTATGGATACAGATACCGCGAAGCTGGCCAGAAATGCGCTTAATTGGAGACCATATATACCTCAGACGTATGAATGGATTTAGTTCGCGTTCCGACGTATTCCCGCCACGACTCGCGTATTCTTTATTGTGCGTATTATGCCTTTTCGTGCGTCGGGCGAAAGCTGTGGCATTCTTGAAAGCGACCATGTTCTCCGTCATGGCATGGTGATCAGGCGCTTTGAATGCCCGTCGGTGGGCTCGATTTGCCTGTCTACTCTGCGGTGTGTCGCAGGGCGGCGGCGCCGCGGTCTGTACCTGGCGTTCTGGGAATGCAGTCAGGGGCAGCGTCAGGCATCGCCAAGCCGAAGACCTTCATGGTGAAAACGGGGTTCCCAGACTAGGCAGAAAATCCGACTTGTAGCCTGGTCTGAAATTCACTCCATTCGCTGTACAATTTCTATCGCCGTGGTCGCTGACCTGGCATCCCACCTTCCTGGCATGTCAGCCACACTGAGAAGTGGTCGCTTCCGAGGGGGTGCTGGAAACCGACACTCAAATCGTTGTACCAGCTGTGGGTTTATCACGCTCAAATCCAACGCCAGATTGACTGGCCAGCTGGATCAGATTGAGCTGTGAAAGCAGTTGTGGCACCTATATGCGAAATGTCGAGTTATCCTTGCATTAAAACTGGCCTGCATGTACCGCCTACGGGCATATATGTCATCGCAACCAAGTGAGGTGTGGCGGGCATTAAAGCCACCCAAATAAACAATGACGCTGCACGCTGGGAAGCAAGTGTCGTTTTGGTTCGGTCCGTCGAATACATCCGGACCTTAACCCTCGCCGTCTTTCCGGTCAGATCCTCACACTCCGTCTCGGGGTGGGATCATTTTATCCCCCTCTATAATCCAAAAACTAAGCGTCGCACGAAAACGAGTGGTGTTAACGGAAAGCGCTCGTCGAGTAGGGCCCGAAACCGCCCTTACATTTACTTCTCCCCAAAAAGTGACGTCACTAGTGGGACTATGGGGTTACGACTGGCCTCATGTTTTTCGCTCTGGGGAGATTAAAAAAAAATTATTTGGAATACAAAAAATGAAGGCAAAATCGACCATGTCCCGAAGATGTTCCCCCACCCAAATATGAATATTGTATTTTTTACGAACTTCATTTTTTTTTCTATTTCCTTGAATTTTTATTTTTCTAATGGGTAGAGCGGGCCGGAAAACGTTGTTAGTTAACATACCCTCATACAAAGTGCTTACTGAATCTTCGATTTTAGACATAATGGGCAAAAACGCAAGACACAAGTCATTAAAAAAACATTCCTCTGATGCGTTTTGTTGCATCCCTAAGATAAGCAAATATTGACAGTTTCATCCAAATATCTTTAATCGTTAAAGCGTGATGACTGGTTGAACTTTTTTCGAGGTGACCTCACTTGACCTTGTCTAACTCGTTGATTGTAGATGACCTGACCTCAAAACTTTCACACATGTCAAATTTATGTGGGAAAAGGTATGCCAAATTTCGGCGCGCTACCGTGCTTCGTTTTTCACGATCAGCAGAAAACCTGGGGGGGGAAATGACCCACCCGAGACGGGGCGGGTTGACTCTTACGTTGCCAACGCTTACCTCATCGGGCAGGTCCGTCCAATAAAACGTTTGTGATCATCAGTGCGCCATTTATCCTAGCTTTAAATTCTGTAGCCTCTGTCGCATGGAACCAGGCTAGCCTCTCCACAATCTCCTCCTCACAATTCGCTCAAATCTACGATTTGTGCGATGATGATTCCTTGGAAGTTTTTGTCTAATGCGCATCCACTGTAACAGGTATGCTCTGTTCTACTGTATCTTGAACCCGACCAACATTGAGCATACACATGGATGCAACGAGTGGATGTCGGGCGTCCTCCCCTCTGGCAAACTCCACTGCTGTGCCTCCCTCTTCCATCTTATCGCACAAAAGAATTCGTACAAATCGATCACTGCCTTTCTTCCTCTGGAGGAGTCAGAGTAGCGAAAGACTTTACTCTCAGCGTCTATTGCGCTCCGATCCCCGCTTAGGTTGCGAATTGTCTGACCATTGTTGGAACAGTCAGAATGGTGCTATTTTGGTAGTCGTTGTCGTTACACTCTGGTCAGGTTTTAGACCCGCGGATGTCCCACGCCACTGCATCCCTACCGAGGGAGGGGGGTGTCAACACGCCACGCCTGTGCCTCGCGAAGGGGAGGATGCCAGACGTCCGCAAAGTTTACTGGGCAGATAACGTCTTCACATGATCGGAAGGTACGTCTTCACATGAACCACCTCGCCCACGTTCCAGCGCCGCCCTCCCCTTGACCCCCGCCGGCCAGGACCGACAGGCACCGGGCCGACGCCCAGACCCTCCGACCCGGCGACGGACCGTGTGATCCGCATATGGTCTTACAGACCCGCCAACCCCTCCGAGATATGGGGACCAAAGTCTGACATGGAAACCAAATAATCCGCAGACCCCTGATTCTCAGAGAATGTCTCGCAAACCGGCAGAGATAATCGACTACAATTGTGCGACTTGGTCGCAACTTGACAAGCACATCGCATGCAAAACAGAATTGTTGAAATACGTTTGTAAATATTGGCACTGTGGAGGTGCAAAGTCGACCGACCGGCCGCACCAAGGGTTCGTTGGCGTGATGGCGCCGCACGCAGACAGAGTCCACTGGCGGCTGTTTACAATGTTGGTAGATCCATTGCGCTGTGTTCTGATCGTGAATAAGTTTTTTTTCCCGTGAGTTCTCTTTGGTAACACTGGACAGGCCTGACCAGATCATTGGCCTTGGCCAACACCCACCCTTCGCCACACGAGAATTTCAATTCGGTTTGTGTTTCACAGGAAGCTGAGTGGCCATTCAGTGGTGATTGTTGGACATGCCGTTTTTACCAACTGATTTCGTTTTTGTGCTCATGCTATTTCACGCATGTTTCTGTACAATATATTACACTTCGCTAGTCAGTCTCTGGTTGATTATGATCTTGGTTCAATTATACTGCTTGCACGTAGATTGTCCCGGAAAATATTTTTGCGGTATGTTTCCAACGTTTTAACATATAGTGATGGGTATGAAGACATATGAAGCATGCTTTTTTGTTATCTGCGATGTCATATTTCAGGTATTAAATGCACATTTCAGCATTCGGAAAGCATTTACCCATTGTTTTTTTTTTTGTTACTACATAGGTGTAGCCCAAGGAAGCCATCATCAACATTTGACCCATGTGACCTCATTTAACCCTGGATATTTTGACCTAGGTTCAAAAAATGTATTCTGCAGAGCACATTGTGGCCTGAATCTCCTCAAAATGTTGCGTTTCATTTGCACCAGTAGCCTCCGACACCTCCGGGTGTACGAAATCCGCTATCCCCGTGATCTCGTTATGTGAGAGGCCCTCCGGCGCTCATGCTTATATGCGATATGGCAGTCAATTCGCGTTGCTGCAATGATCCGGTGAGGTGTGACCTCTTAGCACATCGCGGCACTATCAGCAATAGAGCTGTGGCAACATGGGTGGGGATCTGACGGTTTCGAACCCGATTTGATTTGGACTCTCTTTTATGATTGGACATTGAAGTTATTTGGGAGTCGACCCCCTCCCCCCCCCCCACCATATATGTAAGGTTCCACACCTGATCTCTCTGACCTCTATCCCTGATTCTGGCTGCCTATTTGTGGTTATCAATGCAGGCTTGGTTGAGGGTGAACCTTATGTCGCCCTGTGTAGACTGCAGAGGTGACGCGCGGCCACGTGCAAGGTCAGCGTGCTACTGCACAGCTGTGCTGCACAGCTGGTCCGAGCTGTGTATGAAATATCTGTGTCCTGGCTGGTGCTCAAGTTCATGTTCACTGAATTGCACTCGCTGTATAACCTATGCAGTTGATGCGCCCCTAAACCCCAATAACAACAACTGAATTACACTCGCTGATAAATCGGTCAGCCAGAACAACTCCAGTATCTGCGTATGGATCGTGATGAGGATGAGTGTCGGGGGAAAATCGTAATAAATGCGGTTTTCACCGTATGCCTGACGTGTCACAATAGACCAAAAGTTTGCATCATTTTATTAAGCGCGGCGGTTGCCTCGTTGAGCCACTGCTCGTCATTGCGACGGATCCGTCACCGTTGTGAACGGCTCCGGCAAGTCTAATGCACATTTTCGCTGCGATAAAGGGTTATTCGTCATGGACTCGTTATGGGCCCATGAGCCGAGACGGCCATCTTTTTCTCGCTCTAATGCAAGGGCAGACAGATTATCGACAGGAGATTATCGTAGAGTCGACTACTCCTGTTTGGCAGCTTTATCACACATACACACGATTTTTATAATTTTGTCATACCTTTTTGTACCTTTTTATCGAGCTCGATTGAGGCGAGCAGGGATGATCGGCAATGAGCAGTGCTCTGGCCGTGCTGACTTCACCAGCGTTTGACCTGCCGTACCCGGAGATCGAGCGGCGCGCCATTATTCGCGCTGCGATAATGCCGCGACGCAGTACGGACCTTGGGACTTTGGCCACGGCTGGAGACGCGTGGCCATGATCGCGTGATCGGCCGCCGGCTTCGGTATCGGCCGGGATGGTGTCCGTCACCGGCTCCGGTATCGGCCGGGATGGTGTCCATCACCGGCTCCGGTATCGGCCGGGGTAGCGTCCATCACTGGCTCCGGTATCGGCCGGGGTAGTATCTTTCTGGCTCAGCAGCGGGATAGTGTCCATCACTGGCTCCGGTATCGGCCGCGATAGTTTCCACCGCTCCGTATCGGCCGGGATGGTGTCCATCACTGGCTCCGGTATCGGCCGGGGTAGTATCCATTTCTGGCTCCAGCATCGGCCGGGATAGTGTCTGTCACCGGCTCCGGTATCGGCCGCGATAGTGTTCCTCACCGGCTCCGGTATCGCCCGGGATAGTGTTCCTCACCGGCTCCGGTATCTGGAGGGATAGAGACAACCCCGCAGTTCAGGGCGTATTGATTAGGGTGTAAGACAAAAATAAGTTGAAAATATAACTAGAATGTAAAACATCATTGCTGTTTTTATGGCGCTGGAACCTAGAATGTCATGAGCACATTTTCACAAGTTAGAAAATTGTCCGGTTTTGAACATCACACATCTTCATGTGCGGTGAAGGTGGCGATACCGTCGTGGTCGGTGGGGCGTGGGACTTGCTAATGTGCGGTAAAGGTGGCGATACCGTCGTAGTCTGTGGGGTGTGGGGGGACGAGTGGTCTAGGGGTAAGATGCTCGTCTCACAATCGAAAGGTTGTGGGTTCGAGTCTCACCTGTCGCTACTCTTCGCCCGCGACCAATCGGCGTGAGAGATTGGCGACGCTACATGACTCAACGGTCGACGTGTCGTAAAACCAATAACCAACCTGTGGGGTGTGGGACTTGCTAATGTGCGGTAAAGGTGGCGATACCGTCGTGGTCGGTGGGGTGTGGGACTTGCTAATGTGCGGTGAAGGTGGCGATACCATCGTGGTCGGTGCGGTGTGGGACTCTAACTCAGAACGGTAGTCGACTGGTACTGTCGGGTGCTATCGCAGTGGGAACGTCGACGAAAGCGGTCAATGATTTATCCTTGAGTGCAAAAAAGCTACCACATGTAGCAAATAGCGACTTCAACTTATTTTCATCTGTCATCCGTAGGGTCAAATTATATACAAATTATATCGGTCTGCCATGTCAGCTGATGGCATTTTTGTTATCTGGTGATGGTGAAAAGGGCCTACAGACATTGAATACCCTTAAGTGGACGAACGCTTCATTTGTTTTAGCACATGTCCTTGTGTACACCTACCTTGCGTGCGTCTGCACTTCGAACAGTTTTCGTAGAACCGCAGATATTGAATATTTAACTGTGCTTCTCTGTCCTACAGACACTGGCTGTCTCCTGTGCACCTCTGTCCTACAGACATCAGCTGTCTACTTGTGCTTCTCTGTCCTGTATAAAGCTGTCCACATGTGCTTATCTGTCGTACAGATGTTGGCTCTCCACATGTGATTGCCTGTCGTACAGATGTTGGCTGTCCACCTGTGCATGTCTGTCGTGCATGTTTGTCGTGTCTGTCTGTCGATGTTGGCTGTCCACCTGTGATTATCTGCCCTGCAGACAGCTATCCACTTGTGCGTATCTTTCCTGCAGACAGCTGTCTACTTGTGCTCTCTGTCATGCATACATTGACTGTTCACCTGTGTACCTCTGCCCTGCAGACATTGGCTGTCCACCTGTGCACCTCTGCTCTGTATACATTGGCTGTCCACCTGTGTACCTCTGTCCTGCACACATTGGCAGTCCATCTGTGTACCTCTGCCCTGCATACATTGACTGTTCACCTGTATACCTCTGTCCTGTAGACATTGGCTATCCACCTGTGCACCTCTGCTCTGCAGACATTGGCTGTCCACCTGTGCACCTCTGCCCTGCAGACATTGGCTGTCCACCTGTACACATCTGCTCTGCAGACATTGGCTGTTCACCTGTGCACCTCTGCCCTGCAGACATTGGCTGTCCACCTGTACACATTTGCTCTGCAGACATTGGCTGTTCACCTGTGCACCTCTGCCCTGCAGACATTGGCTGTCCACCTGTACACATTTGCTCTGCAGACATTGGCTGTTCACCTGTGGACCTCTGTCCTGCAGACATTGACTGTCCACCTGTGTACCTCTGTCCTGCACACTACACTACACATTTGCTCTGCAGACATTGGCTGTTCACCTGTGGACCTCTGTCCTGCAGACATTGACTGTCCACCTGTGGACCTCTGTCCTGCAGACATTGGCTGTTCACCTGTGCACCTCTGCCATGCAGACATGGGCTGTTCACCTGTGTACCTCTGTCATGCAGACATTGGCTGTTCACCTGTGAACCTCTGTCATGCAGACATTGGCTGTCCACCTGTACACATCTGCTCTGCAGACATTGGCTGTTCACCTGTGTACCTCTGTCATGCAGATATTGACTGTCAACCTGTGTATCTCTGTCCTGCAGACATTGGTTGTCTACCTTTTCGTAGTTAGGAATATAAGCTGGTGGAGATCGAGTTGACTCTCGCTGCGCCACTGAGTGGATAAATATGTGTGGCAATGTGAGCTAAGCGCTGTTTTTTTAGGGTCTCTCACATGCATCACCGCGTCTCCAGTGACCGAAGCCTGTGTCCATCTCCCAATGACAACTTTCACCAGCTCACTGTGGACGTACATCAATAGAGTGTTGTTCAGGCTGTCAGTGCGATTGTGGCTATGTGCAGCTGGTGATGGTCGTTGGTGCTCCGTGGCCAGGGTCTGCGGGCCGAGGCGCCGTTCAGCAATGAGCCTGAAGCCGACTACGCGCGGGCCATGTGCGACTACACACAGAAGATCACCCTGGAGCAGGCCCGGGCCGGCACAGGTCAGTCACCACCTCACCTCACCTCACACCACCTCACCTCACCTCACCTTACCTCACGTCAACTTACCTCCTCACCTCGCCCCACCTCAACCCACCTCACCTCACCTCGCCTCACCTCAACCCACCTCACCTCACCTCGCCTCACCTCAACGCACCTCACCTCAACCCACCCCACCTCAAACCACCTTACCTCACACCACCGCACCTCACCTCACCTTCATCTCACACCACATCACCTCACCTCACCTCACCTCACCTCGCCTCACCTCAACGCACCTCACCTGAAACCACCTCACCCCACCTCATCTCATCTCACCTTACCTCATCTCATCTCATCTCACACCACCTCACCTCACCTCACACCACCTCACCTCACACCACCTCACCTCACCTCACACCACCTCACCTCACACCAACTCACCTCACCTCACACCAACTCACCTCACCTCACCTCACACCACATGTGCCCCGACACACCCTGAGGTGAATTTCGACGCCGTGGTGTCCCCAGCAGGCGAGACAGCACAGACCGAGCGATCCCCGTCAGGCATCATGGCCGCTCCTGCAGGCGGTATGACCCCTGCCGTACTCTCTGTGTAGATATCAGGCCTGGGAGGCTGTCTGTTGGACGTCTTTCTGAGTTCACTGCGGATAAGCCGAACGTTCGGGCCGTCGTCCTCGATGACTGGCGCTTGACACGTTGCCATGCTGCTGACTGGTGAATTATTTGAGCTGAAGGGCGCGTGAACTGCCAGGAGTTATTTGGCGCCCAGCCACGCTGTCGAGATGGGGCTGCTGCCGCCTGGGTACAGACTGCTGTTGCTATGCCACCTGGGTACAGTCCTCTGTTGCTGTGTCTGTTGATGTATCACCTGGGTACAGTCCTGTTGCTATGTCACCTGGGTACAGTCCTCTGTTGCTGTGTCTTGCTGTGTCACCTGGGCACAGTCCTCTGTTGCTGTGTATGTTGCTGTGTCACCTGGGTACAGTCCTCTGTTGTTGTGTCATCTGGGTACAGTCCTGCTGTTGTGTCACCTGAGCCTCTTTCTTTCTTTCTTTACTGTACAGTCCTCTGTTGCTGTGTCACCTGGGCACAGTCCTCTGTTGCTTTTTTCTTTTTTTTTTTTTTTTTTGGGTAAGTCCTGCTGTTGTGTCACCTGGGTACAGTCCTCTGTTGCTGTATTTGTTGCTGTGTCACCTAGGTACAGTCCTCTGTTGCTGTGTCACCTTGGTGAAATCTTCTGTTGCTGTGCCCGTTGCTATGCCACCTGGGTACAGTCCTCTTACTTTGTCACCTGGGTACAGTCCTCTGTTGCTGTGTCACCTTGGTACAGTCCTCTGTTGCTGTATCACCTTGGTACAGTCCTCTGTTGCTGTATCACCTGGGTACAATCCTCTGTTGCTGTGTCTGTTGCTGTGTCACCTGGGTACAATCCTCTGTTGCTGTGTCACCTGGGTACAGTCCTTTGTTGCTGTGTCACCTGGGTACAGTCCTCTGCTGCTGTGTCACCTGAGTACAGTCCTGCTGCTGTGTCACCTGGGTACAGTCCTCTGTTACTGTGTCTGTTGCTATGCCACCTGGGTACAGTCCTCTGCTGCTGTGTCCTGTTGTTATGCCACCTGGGTACAGTCCTCTGTTACTGTGTCTGTTGCTATGCCACCTGGGTACAGTCCTCTGCTGCTGTGTCAGACAGCCCTCAGTGGCCGCGATGCTGTGCTACTGAGGCGGTAGAGCTGCCCGGGATGTAGAGTTTGAGCTGGCCAGCTGATCGGGATGCCTGGCTTCATTCGCTATCGGCGCATGCGGGAGGGAGATCGGCCACACTGCTTGACCAGTGCTATCGGGGCGTGATCAGTCTCTTCAAGGCGCACCAGTTCTGTCGGGTCATGACCAGTCCAGTCTGACCGTGATCAGTCCCGTGAGGGCTTAATCCGTCCAGTATGAGCGTGGCCCGTCCCGTCAGAGGGTGACTAGGCCTGTCGGAGCGTTACCATTTCAGTCTGTGTGTGACTAGTCTCAGGGCGTCACCAGTTCATTCTGGGCGTGATCAGTCCAGTCCAACCAGGACATGACCAGTCCAGTCGGGGCGTGATCAGTCCTGTGGGAGCGTGACCAGTCCAGTCCCGTGAGGGCGTGACCAGTCCAGTCCAGTCAGGGCGTGACCAGTCCAGTCGGGGCGTGATCAGTCCTGTGGGAGCGTGACCAGTCCAGTCCCGTGAGGGCGTGACCAGTCCAGTCCAGTCCGGGCGTGACCAGTCAAATCAGGGCGTGACCAGTCCAGTCAGGGCGTGATCAGTCCTGTGGGAGCGTGACCAGTCCAGTCCCGTGAGGGCGTGACCAGTCCAGTCAGGGCGCGACCAGTCCAGTCAGGTCGTGATGAGGGCGTGACCAGTCCAGTCCAGTCAGGGCGTGACCAGTCCAGTCAGGGCGTGACCAGTCCAGTCAGGGCGTGCCCAGTCCAGTCAGGGCGTGACCAGTCCAGTCAGGGCGTGACCAGTCCAGTCAGGGCGTGACCAGTCCAGTCAGGGCGTGACCAGTCCTGTTCGTCGTATTGGGAGGCAAGCCTGCCTTCTTGTGTCGTTGTTTATTGATGTGATGACGATTTTTCCAGCCATTATTTCGACGGAAGTAAAATGGAAGAAAGTGTCCATATGTATTGCTAATATATTTCCTCCTCGGTTCCAACACTGCGTGGGACGAAGGAGACCTCGGTAGCCAACTTCGCTGTGCCCTCGCGACAAAGTGGTAGAGCAATTAGTTGCGGCCTGTCAATGCTAATTAGTTACTACAACTAGTTTAAGCTTCTGGTTTTAGCCCCACTTTTATCGATACAGCGGTGTAGTCTTCCCACCCCTGCTGGTGCCCGAAGCGTTCCTCTGCCCATAGTCAGGCCGTGGCTCGTCCAGGCGGGTGCCTATGCCTATGCACTGCCACAAAGTCAATTTCGATCTTTGGTGTCGACAGTGGAAAGTCGTTCCCAAAAGTGTAGTGTATGAGTGGAAAATTGGAGGAAGGGAAAGGGCAAAATGTAGGATTTCAGAGGAAATTGTAATTTTCTGGCTAAGATCTGGTGTGCCTTGACATCATTGGTGGCAAGACTTGCTTACAGTGGAACTTCAAATGTAATTAATTGGTTTTGTGTTCTCGGTACAAAAGTCATGCATACATGCAGATATGGCGAGGTAGGAGTGGGGAATTGTTGATGATGTGATGTGGGAGTGGAATAGTATTATTAGCCGGGTGCCGCTGATGTGATGTGGGAGTGCACTATTATTCCCAACCGGGAGCCATTCTCTGCCGAACTACGGTGATGCTTTGTTCGGTGTCCCATGTGTGCCGATATGACCCTGCCTGTGTCGGTGTGGATTCAGCTCGCCTGAAGCTGTCGCCTGCCGGCAGTTCCCCGGCCCGCGCGCGTGTACGCCGACGGCATCTACGACGTGTTCCACATGGGGCACGCACGCCAGCTGAAGCAAGCCAAGAACGTCTTCCCCAACGTGTATCTGCTGGTGGGAGGTGAGACCATGCTACTCGCGCTCACAACCCATGTATTGCGGGCTCTGCTGTCTCGTCGCGGTCCTCTCCCAGCCGTCGCAGTCCTGTTCCGACCGTCACGGTCCTGTCCCGACCGTCACGGTCCTGTCACGACCGTCACGGTCCTGTCACGACCGTCACGGTCCTGTCACGACCGTCACGGTCCTGTCCCGACCGTCACGGTCCTGTCACCGACCGTCACGGTCCTGTCACGACCGTCACGGTCCTGTCACGACCGTCACGGTCCTGTCACGACCGTCACGGTCCTGTCACGACCGTCACGGTCCTGTCCCGACCGTCACGGTCCTGTCCCGACCGTCACGGTCCTGTCCCGACCGTCACGGTCCTGTGCCGACCGTCACGGTCCTGTCCCGACCGTCACGGTCCTGTCACGACCGTCACGGTCCTGTCCCGACCGTCACGGTCCTGTCCCGACCGTCACGGTCCTGTCCCGACCGTCACGGTCCTGTCCCGACCGTCACGGTCCTGCCCCGACCGTCACGGTCCTGTCCCGACCGTCACGGTCCTGTCCCGACCGTCACGGTCCTGTCCAGGCCGTCACGGTCCTGTCCCGACCGTCACGGTCCTGTCCCGACCGTCACGGTCCTGTCCCGACCGTCACGGTCCTGTCCCGACCGTCACGGTCCTGTCCCGACTATCACGGTCCTGCCCAGACCGTCACGGTCCTGTCCCAACCGCCACGGTCCTCCACGGTCGCGTGGTGTCCAGACATGGGTGTCACTTTGTGAGATTGTGGGTGGGGGTGGGGAAGGAATCACACCTTTTTGACGGTCAAAGTTGCCCCGAAAAACTATTTGTATCTGGTTGACGTCCACGGGCCCAGCGGTTAAGTTTCAGCCTAATGGGGGAGGTGAATAATTGACTGAGGAGGCCTAGTTAATGATTGTGGAGTCAGTGGCCCCCTTGGCATATGTAATGTAACATCCTGGGTTAAAGCACAGACAATTTACCTTTTTTTAGTGCTAGAAATAGCCTGAAGAAAAAAAATGCATGACGAAAATTTATTTAAAATTCGTGATTTATCTACCCCACATTTCCATTATGATTAACCTTGTGTGTCTATTCCATCTACCTTGTGCAGATATTGCATGGCGCCTGTGCATTTTTTCCTGTTTGCATGACGTGTCTGGCGTCATACCCAGTTCCACACTACAGGCTGGGCAACACGGATAATTATCAGAAGTCTTCACTCTTGTTATGACTCGAATCGCATAACCTACTGGGCTTAAATGTCCTGAATAGCACCCTATTGACAATTGGGTACTTACCAATCTTTATATCTGAAATATTTTCATTGGCCTATCCTGTGCATCAATCAATGGTCCCCTCCCCCCCCCCCCCAATGGGCGCTAAATGATCACAATTTTGGTCGAGGCGCCCTAAAACTCAAATAACTAACTAATCAATGGTCCCGGTCAACAAGATGCATATGTAACATAGCGACGAATGACTTCGATGCACAATTGTTGTCATCTTGTCAAGTTCAAGCTATATACATAATCAGTATGATCCTGGTGCAAATGTTCATGTAGATATGCAATATTATCGATTTGTATCAGGCTGTTAATAAATGCAAAAAGAAATTGCCCAAAATATGCATCTTTCCAAGAAAAAACCGCTAAGGACTAAACAGATTAAAAAGTGCACCCAAAAAATCAAAAGCCTTGACAGCTGCCAGCTGTTTGTTCTTACATAATTGCAACACAAATCTGCATGCGACTGAGCATCTTTGATTGGTAAAATAATCGTTTTGTCGTATCTGCAACCGTAAGGTGTTAGCAGTGAAGAGCAGACTCAAATCCTAAACAGGTTTGATGTTCCTGCGCCATTTCTTATACCTCATTTGCACCTGACATTGGCATTGCTGGCATTGTTGTGGATTTGGTCAGGTGCTCTCATGGATAGTTTTCTAAAGGACCTTGCAGCATATTAGTGTGAATATTCTAGAGGTGGAAAATGTAAGGGCCGAAAGCCCGGTCAGTACTGGCAGGCTTTGGGGTATGTGTCACTTGAATGTATGCTGGGCTTTCAATGGGCCTGTCGGTACATTGTCGAATTGATACCGAAGGGAAAATATCAATATAAATGCTTCTTCGTTAAAAACGATGGTAATAATTATGCAACTCGTGAGGCACATTTCAGCATTCCATTGAGTAGTTATGTCATATGCATTGAACAGTCTGATGGTAAACCCCCAAGTAGTTGCTAAATATCTGGTATGCCAATCATTGAAAACAGCAGAACATGAAAGATATTGGTTAATGGCAAAAAAATATTAATTATACGCAGTTTTCAAAAGTAGAATTTGCAACTGCAATAAAGCCAAATTGCTTCGATTGGCTTCATCAGATATGAAAAAATGCAATACGGTTGGAGCCTGAATAGAGTGTGCAATTCATGACAAACTATTAGTTATTTCTTCTTTTTCACCATTAAAGTGTATTATGTTCCGTGAATACAGAGCAAACCGCACAAGCACGCACTCACAACACACACGTGTTCGAACGTATGTTGTTGTTGTTGTTATTGTTGGATGAATTTGCCCAGTCTGCCACCGTCAGGTGATATCGGCTGTTTAGGTGTTTATAGATATGATGTTAGAGGTTGTCCGGAAGGTGCCGTATGGGGTGTAGAGTTGGGGTAATGTCGGGTCATCGCCGTTGGTTTGTACATTGCAAGAACACATTTACATGCGATTATACACTGCTTTGGGCCTTTTCTTTCTACTAAGTGCTTTTTTGTTTTTGTGTTTTTTCTGGCTTTGGTCTTTTAGTTAGTTTTTTCTTCTCTTAGTTCTTTTTTTGTGCTTTTCCCCTTTTTAAGTATCTTTTACACATCATGGGTAGAGTATGGAGAGACAAGGTGAAAGGAGTTGTTAGGATGTTGTTCAGTGTCGAGAGGTTTTGGCGCGAGTGTGTGGTTTGTTGGTAGAGGTGGTGTTTGTTTTGTTGTTTGCTCGTGTGGTAGGTGCGTGGGTAGTGACAGGATGTTGTCTGAGCTATTGTCTGAGTCTGTGAGTGTCTCGAATTGAAAGCGTAGGTTTTTGCGTACTGCGTAGGGTGTTAGTGATGGTTCTGATAGGCCTGGTACTGGTGATGGGTTGCATGTTCCGCGTTGTGGTACTGGGGGTGGTGCCTGTGTTGAGTGGGTGGGTGAGTAGTGTCGGGGTTTGTTTTGTTTTGGTGCCTTGGGTTGCGACCTGATAATAATTGCTGGGTCTGTCTGTGTTTGCTTGGTAGGTGGTGTAGTCGTGTGAGATGTTTGTGTTTGCGTAGAGTGCGTGGACGCCTTGTGCTGATGTGTAGGCTGCGTCGACTGCTGGCCGTCGACCCACAACCGTGCCCGCGGCAGGGCCCAGCCCTCTAGATGGACAAGACGGAGAATTTCCTTCTCCCTCGTCCACCGAGAGCAGGCCCTGTCCCGGGAGGTGTGGTCTCCACCGCAACCGACCCAGCGTAGTGTGCTGCTGGTGCATGTATTTGTGTCGTGTGGTTCGGCACAGTTTGCGCACGTGGGTGTTGTGTCGTGCCCCCCCCCCCCCTTCGAGTATCCGTATCGCTGACAGAACAGACAGCGTCGAGAGAGGGGTGCTCGTGGCGTGACCTTGCATCTAATGTAGCCGGCTTTAACGTGTATGGGTGGCTGTCTTGTGTTGAAGGTCCGTATGAGAGTGTGGGAGTCTTGTTTGTGTGCTGGGGTCGGTGGCCTGTAGACGGAGGAGATACCCTGGCTCCTGAACCTGAAAGCCAGTTCCTCCTCCGTCATCCAGGCCACTTCCCGAGCGTATATCGTGCCTTGTGATGTGTTGAGGTGTGCGGCTAGTGTTATTGTGAATGGTATGCCAGTGATATCTGTGATGTGTGTCAGTATGTCTGCGTCGTGGGAGTTGTATGCTTGAATGAGAAGTGGCCCAGAACGAATTTGGCGTGCGTGTAGGGGCTGTCGTGTCCGACGGGTGATCTCCTCCTCCACTGTCCAGGGGTCAAGGGAGCCCATGGGCTCCCCATCATCCCGGCGGCAGAGGAGGAAGTCACCCGTTGGTGTGTTCAGTGTGGTGTCCATGTTTGGTGATTGTAGTGGGTCGAGGGTTTGGCGTTGTGGTTAGGAAAGAAAGGTGTACACGTATTACAAATATCGACGGAATTGGAGGGGGGGGGGTTGGCGGCACCGCCGGACCAACTTGGAGTCGAAGATGTAGAGTAGGCTAGAAGCCGGTGGTGAAGAGCAGAGCTAGAAGTCGGTAGTGAAGAGGTAGGCGAGTTGGTGGCAGGCTGGTCGGGCGATTTGCGGGCGGTTGGGTTGGACGGCCAAAATGGCGTCGGCGCGTCTTCTCGGGTTGTGCCGTCAAGGCTGCAGCCGCACGTATGGCCTTTTGCTGCAGTGCAGCGGCTGGCTGGCTATAGGTGAGCAGCCTGGCGGTGCCTCCCCAGGTGAAGTCGGAGGCTTCCGAGGGTGGCGCCGGATCTTCCGAGGCGTCCGGCGTAGGCTCAGATTTGAGTCTGTATGGATGGTTCTTTGGGCTTCTCGGTTGTTGAGAGTTTCGTGCTTGTTTTGCGTTGATGAATGTCGAACACATTATCACATATTATCCGTCCACCTCTACACCACTGCGCATGCGCGCACGGCAGTCCGCAGAAAACAACAGCGTGATCGCCAGTACAAGCGGCGCACCTGGGTCGGACGCGACACAGCACAATCCATTCTACAAGGTCGTCATCGGCCATCGCACAACTTGGGCCGACGGTGGTCACGCGCTCACTAACACTCAGCGGAAGGTAACCACGCGCTCACACAACACTCAACGGAAGGTAACCACGCGCTCACATAACACTCAGCGGAAGGTAACCACGCGCTCACATAACACTCAGCGGAAGGTAACCACGCGCTCACATAACACTCAACGGAAGGTAACCACGGGCTCACATAACACTCAGCGGAAGGTAACCACGCGCTCACATAACACTCAACGGAAGGTAACCACGCGCTCACAACACTCAGCGGAAGGTAACCACGCGCTCACATAACACTCAGCGGAAGGTAACCACGCGCTCACTAACACTCAGCGGAAGGTAACCACGCGCTCACATAACACTCAACGGAAGGTAACCACGCGCTCACTAACACTCAGCGGAAGGTAACCACGCGCTCACATAACCACTCAACGGAAGGTAACCACGCGCTCACATAACACTCAGCGGAAGGTAACCACGCGCTCACATAACACTCAGCGAAAGGTAACCACGACCTCACATAACACTCAACGGAAGGTAACCACGGGCTCACATAACACTCAGCGGAAGGTAACCACGCGCTCACATAACACTCAGCGGAAGGTAACCACGCGCTCACATAACACTCAACGGAAGGTAACCACGCGCTCACTAACACTCAGCGGAAGGTAACCACGCGCTCACATAACACTCAGCGGAAGGTAACCACGCGCTCACTAACACTCAGCGGAAGGTAACCACGCGCTCACATAACACTCAGCGGAAGGTAACCACGCGCTCACATAACACTCAACGGAAGGTAACCACGCGCTCACATAACACTCAGCGGAAGGTAACCACGCGCTCACATAACACTCAGCGGAAGGTAACCACGCGCTCACATAACACTCAACGGAAGGTAACCACGCGCTCACATAACACTCAGCGGAAGGTAACCACGCGCTCACATAACACTCAGCGGAAGGTAACCACGCGCTCACTAACACTCAGCGGAAGGTAACCACGCGCTCACACAACACTCAGCGGAAGGTAACCACGCCCTCACATAACACTCAGCAAGTAACCCGCTCACACAACACTCAACGGAAGGTAACCACGCGCTCACATAACACTCAGCGGAAGGTAACCACGCGCTCACTAACACTCAGCGGAAGGTAACCACGCGCTCACACAACACTCAGCGGAAGGTAACCACGCGCTCACACAACACTCGCGAAGTGACCACGTATTCACACAACACCCAACAAAAGATAGTCACTCGTTCACTACTAGTTTTTTGTTCTACACCCTAACATATAAAGACAGATCATCATGCTGGTGTGTCGCCTATCGTATTTCCAAACAGGCCCTACAAAGAATACAAAATACTAGTTGCAAGACATGATTTTAAGATGATGTACTTGTTTAAAAATAAAGAAATTTATCGTTGTATGAGCAATCTACATCATCTTCTTCAACATGTATTTCAAATTTGTTCGAAATCAAATCTCAATCCATGTTTCTGATGAAACATAGGTCATGCAAATCTTAGCCACACAGAAAAGTACTATTTAAGTATGTAATAACAAATGGAACTAAAAAAGCAACTTCTCACAATGGAACTAGTGGAGGGGGGGGGGGGAGGGGATGAACATTGGGGCGGGGACACTATGTTAGGTAATGTGATGCAGTTTGTCGGGCTCAATATCACAGTCGCCTTGCGAATATGCGAATGCTGAAGTCTTCCTTCCATTAACTTGGGTAATTTTGTTGCTGGGTCTGTATGAATACCAACGATTAGCATGCAAAGGTGACGTGCTTTAGCGTAGTTGAGAACTATGAGGAAGGCGATTTTGTGTTTTGCCTGCCGAACAATGGTGCATTGGTCCGCCGGAGGGGCTGGCCGTAGATAGGTGCAGTGTAGTCGTTGGTGGCTGACCCGGTTCTTCCTCTGGTTATGCTGAGTATAATCATTGCATGCCCGACATGGTTGGTTCGTTCGCTGTTTACAGGAGCGCCGTTGTGTTTCGCCCCTTTGTTTACGTGATCGGCCGCGCCCTGCCGCCCCGAGCTGTGCGCCGGCCACACTGCAGATCATCGTGATTGACGTCTCGATCGGTGGAGCTTGCACCGGTTTGACTGTCTGTGTGACCCATTGAACTTGTTTTAGCGCGCCACTCGCAGCTTTCTGCGACCCTTGATCTCCCTGCTGCCGGCTAGCCGATAAACAGAGCCGTGTTGTTATGACACGGCATTGTGGAGGCAAGTGTGTGACACGTTCGGCGGACGTGTCACTGCCGAGTCCTCTGCCGCGCCAGCTACGCACTGAGCAGCCGGTTTGTTCACACAACGCCTTCATCCCTCCTTGCTACGTTATGGTGTGATCATGTGGTGTCCCGTCCCTTGCAGTGTGTAGCGATCATGTGGTGTCCCGTCCCTTACAGTGTGTAGCGATCATGTGGTGTCCCGTCCCTTACAGTGTGTAGCGATCATGTGGTGTCCCGTCCCTTACAGTGTGTAGCGATCATGTGGTGTCCCGTCCCTTGCAGTGTGTAGCGATCATGTGGTGTCCCGTCCCTTACAGTGTGTAGCGATCATGTGGTGTCCCGTCCCTTACAGTGTGTAGCGATCATGTGGTGTCCCGTCCCTTACAGTGTGTAGCGATCATGTGGTGTCCCGTCCCTTACAGTGTGTAGCGATCATGTGGTGTCCCGTCCCTTACAGTGTGTAGCGATCATGTGGTGTCCCGTCCCTTACAGTGTGTAGCGATCATGTGGTGTCCCGTCCCTTACAGTGTGTAGCGATCATGTGGTGTCCCGTCCCTTGCAGTGTGTAGCGATCATGTGGCGATCCGCGTGCTCTGCGCCACTCAGCTATCTGACACCACCCTCTCTGCCAGACGTTACGGTCGCCCGACGCTCCCGACACCCACACCGGGCGTGCGATGGTCGTGACACACATCGTGACGCTGGCACAGCCGGCGGTGATCGGGTGTGCAGGCTGATGCGGCCGATCAGCCTGCGGTGGTGCGAGATCGGCTGGTGGTGATGGTGCGAGATCGGCTGACGCTGACCTTGCCGCAGTGTGCAGCGATGAGCTGACGCACGCGCGCAAGGGCAAGACGGTGATGACGGACACGGAGAGGTACGAGTCGGTGCGACACTGTCGCTATGTGGACGAGTTGATACCAGAAGCGCCCTGGGAGCTCGACGATGAATTCATCAACAAGCACAAGGTCAGTGTTTCACTGTGTGTGTGTGTGTGTGTGTGGAATGGGTGTAGGTGTGTTGATGTCTATGCTACGCTCTACTTTTAGTTGATGATGTGTATGCTACGCTCTACTTTTAGCAGTTAATTTTGCTCCCATTTTAGATGGACAAAGTCTGCCCAATTCAAAAATGATAACGGGAGCAAGAAGTCTGCAGAGGGGTGAAATGGTTCTTTTAATGGAGCATCGCTAATCGTAACGTAGAGATACGAGCAGGCTTGGAGCGGTACTGTGGACGCGGCCGACAGGTGTACTGGGAGCGGTACTGTGGACGGTGTACTGTGGAAATGGCCGACAGGTGTACTGGGAGCAGTACTGTGGACGCGACCGACAGGTGTACTGGTGACCCGCACGCCGGTGGTGGTCTCATCAGCCTCCTTTGTCGGCAGATAGACTTCGTGGCGCACGACGACTACCCTTACACAACTGGCTCCGGTGTCGACGTGTACGCCCAGCTCAAGAAGAGAGGTGCGCGCTGGCTCGGGGAACGATCGGCTGTTGAGTTTGCCGCCGAATGGCATGCATGTAACGAACAAAGTACTGGAAAGTTAATGGTACTAGTAATAGTAATGGTAATGGAAGCCACATCGCCACATACCACATTCCATGGTAATGGAAGCATGATGTAGCGTCGATTTACAGCATATGCACACGAATGAAATGTGTGCGCAACTCGGCCGTGGCGGCTTCTTCCCGCTCAGTTCACTCGGATGGTCCTGTAACCAGGAATGCACAGATGACACGATGGGAAGCTGGGTCTCAACCAGGATTCGGCGACGCGGACGAGATCGTATCGTCTCCTCTCGATTTCGTGAAGTTCCTGTATGTTCGGCTTGCTGCACTGGATATTGACGGATGCAGCGGCGTATGAGGTGGCCGCGGACCTCCAGTGCCCGCCAGCCGTCGGTGTCAACTCGGCGCTCGCGCTCTGGCTGGTCACCGCGCCGCGTCGTCTGCCGGGTGGACGCGGCGCCGCCTCGCCCCTCTTTGACCCGCCGCCGCCCACAAGCCAGCCGAGTGGATCAGCTGAGCGTCAGCTGAGCGTCAGCTGAGCGTCAGCTGACGTGACGGTCGAACTCCGGCCGACTGGGTTCCGAGGATGCCCCGGGCGAGACGCGGCGGACGGCCGGTCCGCGGTCGCCGCTGTTGCTGTCCCCGACGGCGACGACCCCGGGGCCGGGCCGGCGACGGTAAATTTCACACCGAACGCAGTTTGTGGGCGCTGTATAACCAATGCAGTTGGTGCGCCCTAAAACCCTAATAACCAACCAAGTAACCAGTCTGCGGCTGGCTGCAAACTTGCCAGAAAGTCGGCTGTGAAGCTTCTACCCGGTTGATCGGTAGCGTGGATGGACTGGGCGTTCTGAAGAGCACCAGCGCTCGCTCCGCCACCAGTAAGGTTGGGTACTGGTTGTTTGTTGTCGGCTATCTTGGCTTAAGGACGCGTCTACCACTCTTTGATCGTTGGCGCCCGGGGGTCAGGGAACGCGGAGGGTCACTGCTTGGTGGTGTTCCTGCTGCAGCGCTGCCGCACGTTACACAGGCCGCGACTTGTCCGATCACAATCGTCGAGCACGCTTTCAAGAGTTCAATTACTCGCTCGGAGGTCAGTTTCACGAGCAAGTGGGGAGGCCGGGCGGAGAAGGAGCCCACACGAGCAGGTCGACTCACCGTGACTGCTGGGCGCAGACCGACCAGTTTGGGCGTAGACCGGCCAGTCGTGGGCACAGACCGACCAGCCGTGGGCACAGACCGGCACAGACCAACAGACATCCTTGACATCGATTTTGAATAAGGGCGCAGGTGGTGCCCGCGAAAGCACGGAGCACGGGTGATTCCGAAAAGTCGTTTGGCTAGGATGTAGACAACACCGTGTATGAAAATAGCCCAGCCAGGTTCCTCCAGCTGTGGGTTAGCGGCAGCCCGCTGGCTTTCATCAGAGAAAAGTCAGCCAATCAAATTCTGCCATGAAACATTTTGCCCGAACCGACCACGAGACAATTTTCACGCGTGTGAAGCTTCAATTAGACGGTATTTTCGTTCAAAATTATGAAAATAATTCGAAATGACCAAGTTTGATTGAACACATTGATGATGATGCAGGAACTTCTGGTGTTGTCTAGTATGAAAAGACGGTCGGGTATCGCCTGATGGAGCAGAGCTAGAGCCTGGAGAGGATGTGAGGATTGGAGGAGAGAGGGAGACAGGCGGCCCTGGCCTGCAGACAGGCCGATACTGACAAGGAAGGAAAGGAAGGTGAGTTCAATACTGGACAGCGAAGGAGTGGAGTCGACCAGGAGGCCCGCGCATCGAGGTGCTCCCCAGTGCGTCAGCCGAAGGACGTGTGGCGCGTCAGCCGCTTCTGCTGTGTTGCGCCCAGCACAAGTGAGAGGACCGAGGCGTGCTTATCGAACTGAGCGGATAGCACATATTGAAAGTGCAGCGATGACCAAGATCATGGCGCGGGCGGCGTCCAGAGAGGTCAGTTGGTGGCGATGGAGACAGAATCCTACCACTGAACAGTACCAGGCCCACAGCAAGGGTGTCAGTGGCGGTGGCCGCCCACCTTCCCCGTGGCGCCACCCCTCCTGCCTTTGAACTGTCAGCTTCATCCATCCGCACACACTTCACTTATGTGTAGATAGCACGAACTTCACGGAATCGAGAGGAGGCGATACGATCTCGTCCGATCGCCGAATCACGATTCAGACTCGGCTTCCCATCGTGCCTTCTGTGCAGTCCTGGTTACTGGATCGCAAATGAGCTAGTGGCTCTTTTACGTCCGATCGCAAATGAGCTAGTGGCTCTTTTACGTCCGATCGCAAATGAGCTAGTGGCTCTTTTACGTCCGATCGCAAATGAGCTAGTGGCTCTTTTACGTCCGAGGCCCATATCGTCCAGTACGCCAATATCACCCAGATTCTCGTGTCCGACCGGAAGGACGATATGTGCTCTGTGATTGGCTACATGGAGCGCACCCTCTTGAGCTCCCTGGATAGGTGGGTCAGTGCAAATGCATAGAAAGTTAACCCAGCAAAAACTCAATTGATGGTGTTTGGCAACAGTAAAAATATGCGTGGTGCTCCCCGGATAGTGGCTAACCTACGTGGAGATCCCTATTCATTCGGAGGGCGCCATGCGAAACCTCTGGGTGATCCTCATGCTTGTGGTACGCCCACATAACACACCTCATTCAGAAATGCTTCGGAATTCTCATCGGCCTCAATCGCATTCAGTAATATCTCGCTCAAAGCATACTGCTCACTCTCATTCACGGCGTGGTTCTCACGTCCGATTCCTCACATCCGTGTTTGTCAACTGTTCCACAAAAAATCACAAACTGCTCCAGAAAACCATTAGCTTTTTCGCCAGAATCGTTACCGGCAATCACAAATTTCAGCATACACGGAACGTGCTGAGGAGACCAGGCTGAATAACTTCTAGACAGCTTAACCAGTTCCACTGTCTCCCCCTCATTCATAGCATTCTTCAGCACGGTGAGCCTCCTACTCTTTCTTTCTTACATCTCGTCTCTTTCTTCAATGCCCTACCACCACCACTTGCCTCCCTTATCCTGCTACCACCACTGTATCCCTCCTGCCACCACCAGTGTCCCCATGTCTTGCTACCACCACTGTCCCCATGTCTTACCACCACCACTGTCCTGATGCTCTGTGACCACCACCAGTGTCCTGATGCTCTGTGACCACCACCACTGTCCTGATGCTCTGTTACCACCACCACCACTGTCCTGATGCTCTGTGACCACCACCACTGTCCTGATGCTCTGTTACCACCACCACCACTGTCCTGATGCTCTGTGACCACCACCACTGTCCTGATGCTCTGTGACCACCACGACCTCCGGTGGTCCGTCACCACCACCGTCCCCCGTGTTCCGCCACCACCGCCTCCTGTCCGACTAACAGTACCGACTGCACATCTGCCCGCAGGCATGTTCGTGGCAACCCACCGGACGGAGGGCGTCTCCACCTCCGACGTCGTCTCCCGCATTGTCAAGGACTACGACGTCTATGTGCGGCGCAACCTGGCGCGCGGCTACTCGGCCAAGGACCTGAATGTCTCTTTCATAAATGTAAGTACATGGATGAAACGTTATTTTGGGTCAGAGTGCGAAATCAGTGATGGTCGTCTCGAGGTACCACGTTCCTTGCCCATAAAAATAGGTTTGTCATGGTATTGTTTTCTTGCAGACTACTCAGTCATGCATTTTCTGGCTTTTCCCCCAAAGCTAATCTACTTCATCCAAAATACAGCATCTTTTTCGAGGTATTTGTTTCATTTATACCTAAGCCTAGTTCTGAACATTGGAAAATGTCGAATAATAAACACCTCGATATATGATTTATTATGGCTCTCCATCTTTAAAAGTCGCATCAGATATGAATTTATGAAGGAAATATAATGGTAGATTATATTTGAGGATCGTGTTCAGCTGGATGACCGCAGAATGAGCGTGTGCTCAGCGCACCGTACAGCAATAAGTCGCCATCACCACCGACGTGCATTTCCTTCACACTGCTCGTTGAAGTTGTTCCATGTATTCTCCATGAGGCTTCCAATCACCTACATTGCATCCAAGCACCTCCGCACGTGGCGTTACTTCCAATGATCTGAATTATAAACGCCATTGCGCAGATTATAAGGTTATGCAGGGTAATCAAGAATGTGTTGCCTTGTATTATTAAAAAAACTCGTCTTTCTCAGTTATGCGATGTGGACGTTCCTTACCCCTTGATAGCATGGGTCTGGCTCGTGATGTTTTGCTGTCGGTTGGCAATCGGCGACAGAATCGCTGGAAGCTGAAGAGCGGCGGTAAGCGCAGTTTCTAGCTGATGGACCTGCTGCGCCCAAGATGATTATACGGCGACTGTGCCTCCAAAGTGGGAACATACCGATACTGTACTTCCAAACTTGGAACATAACCGATACTGTACTTCAAAAGTTGCTGGTGGGAAAGTTGGAAGTTGGAGGTGCGACACCCCATCTTCCTTTGTCAGTCAGCTAACAATGCCCGGCACTGATGAGTGTTTTGATAGCTCAACAGGATGTTGTGCCACCTCAGTCCCCTTCAACGCTTGCAGCTTTGTCCGTACACAGCGACCCCCCCCCTACTTCGGCCCACATCTTCGTTCCTGTGGAACGACCCCTCTCCAGTTCACTCTCCAGTTCTCTTCCCTCCGACACCTTCAGTCACGTGAGACGATCCACTCGATTTCAGTCCCTGCTTAGCAATTGTCCCGTGGGACGACCTCTATTTCAGTCCCTGGCGATACCTGGGGTCCCGTGGATCGTACACGAGTTGCGGGCCGTCAGTTCGGAAAACCATAACATTATTAACGCGGTCATTCTTCAGGAGAAGAAGTTCCGGATCCAGAACAAAATGGACGAGTTGAAGCACCGGGGTAAAAAGGCTATTGCCGATATATCCGACAAGCGCGCCGAGTTCATCCAGAAGTGGGAAGACCGAAGTCGGGAGTTCATCGACTCGTTCCTCATGATGTTCGGCAGGGAAGGACGCTTCGTGAGTCGTCAGCGGAAGCCAGTGTTGCCAAGCTACTGCTGTTGGTTGGCACCCTGGCTCTATCTGGAATATCTCAATCAAAGGCGAACTTGTGGGTCCACCGTTGTCACGTACCGCTGCTCGATAAAATTCGTTCCCTGGTACTTCTCGCCAGTGCACGCTGTTTGCTTATTGGAGGATGTTATCAATGATGCGACACGTGGTAGGTGAAATGCACCCTTTTCTACTATTCATCTCGTCTTGGCCTCCCACACTTACGCTGAGACAACCCCCATCGAGAGCACTTCATTTCTGTTGTCTCGACCGCCACAGGGCACCTCATAGCACCTCGCTGACTACCACGTGATACCTCGCCGACCGCCACAGAGCACCTCATGGCACCCCGCCGACCACTACAGGGCACCTCTTGCTACTTATGTATGTATGTATGCTACTTTTGTCACACATTTTAAATACTGCTGACATTTTCGCATACAAAGCACTTGACAGACCGCATCAGACCCTCCTGCCACTCTGCTTATCCAGACACGTCTGGCCACCTACTGCGTTAACGCAGACACAGGCGGCAGCTGCCGCAGGCCAGCTGAGTCTTACACCAGCTCTCTCTTGCACGCCCCGGCACCGCTCATCACATGTCACACACATGGTTCTCCACTTGTCGCTGCAGCTGTATAACACACGCAGTTGATGCGCCCCTAAACCCCAATAACAACATACGTGTCGCCGCAGAACCGGATGTTGTCCGACTCGACGCAGGCCGTGATGTCGGCCGTGTCGCCGCCGTCGTCGCCGACGCCCTCCTCCAACAGCGACACCGAGACGGACGGACTGCACAGGTGAGGCGTTCCCGCCACTCCCTGCACTCGCTCCGCTCCTCTCGGCTCTCGTCACGGCGGACTGCACAGGTGAGGCGTTCCCGCCACTCCCTGCACTCGCTCCGCTCTTCTCGGCTCTCGTCACGGCGGACTGCACAGGTGAGGCGTTCCCGCCACGCCTTGCACTCGCTCCGCTCTTCTCGGCTCTCGTCACGGCGCAGTCGAACGGCACACTGTCGGGGACGAGTGGTCTAGGGGTAAGATGCTCGTCTCACAATCGAAAGGTTGTCGGTTCGAGTCTCACCTGTCGCTACTCTTCGCCCGCGACCAATCGGCGTGAGAGATTGGCGACGCTACATGACTCAACGGTCGACGTGTCGTAAAACCAATAACCAACAACAACCAAGAACGGGACACTGTCGTGGAAACGGGTGGATTCATTATCCGAACGAAATCATGTAGGATTGCTGCAGACAAGTGAAGGGAATTGCGTCTGTCCGGGGGAGCCGGACTTGTCCTCGTGCAGGGATAGGTGCGCCGTAGTGCCGATGTGCTGGCTGCCGGCAGATTCAGCTATTATGCTAAGATGATGTCATAGTCAGGTGACCAGTCTTGCCACAGGCCGACGTCCGCAGACCCCCTCTTGTATCACCCCAGATACCGAGGTCAGACAAGATGATGTCATAGCCAGGTGACCAGTCTCGCCACAGTCCGACGTCAGCAGACGCACTCTTGTATCACCCAGGCGGTGCAAAGTTCATAGCCACAGATGTCCCAGACATTGAAATTTTGGAAGTGCGTAACGATTGAGGTGGGGTATGATATATGGTAACGTAACGGGTTGGGGTGGTGTAACGAGTCGTGATGTAGGCATCGCTGTAGCATGAATGTTGAGTTTTTCGTTAGTTTTGTTGCAAGTGCAATAAGTTGTTATCAGGGTGCACTTCGTTTTGTCCTTTCATTTGGTCTGCTGGAACGAAAAGAAACATGTTCTCTAAGTTTATTTTCGTCACGAAAGACTAGTAGTGTAGTTGAAAGTAAGGTGACATAATGGAACATCTCTCTAGTCATACAGCTGAAGTCCACCATGTGTAAGAAAGGGATGTGTAATTAAAAGTAAGACACTACAAAACACTAGGCAGCAACTATATTTTGCGGTGTTAGTTCTGCACAACTACGAGACTGCTGCTTCGTATGTATGCGACCCCTGTAACGTCCGCATTTTGCCCTTGTGCCGCCTGTATTCCGCCCCGTGCCGGCCGTACTTCACCCTTACGCTGTCTATTTAACCCCCGTCGTCCATACGTGATCTTATGTTGTCTGTATTTGTCCCCTATGCCTAGAGTAGAATGTGTTTTGCAATCCTGGATGTATATATATTTTTTTTGCGGTAATCGAATATGGAAGGATATTTTTATTCAAACCTGTGGCACCAGAATCTTAGCTTGCACTTTCCAGTGAACCTTAAGCACTTTATCACAGAGCAGTTCATTGTCAAGCAGCACCATTCAACCTCCAAATTCGAAAAATGAGATTATGACTTTCTGGAGAGAATAGTGTTCTGGATGCTAAAATCCAGCAACAGCCTATTTTTATAACCTGGCCTGTGTCGTCGGTATGCGACCTTACGTCGTCCGCGTTTAACCCCTGTGTCGTCTGTGACCTGTGTCGACCGCGTGACTTCTGTGTCGATTTCTGCCTGACCCGGTGTGATTGTCGTGCGTACAATATGCCGTTCAGGCCACACCGGTCTGACCTGACCTGCCGGTCGTGTTGACAGTCCACCTACCAAGGTGCGCCGCCTGCGCTCGTCAGACGGTCTGGATGCCATCGCCGGCGCCACCGTCACCGCCGACTACTCAGACGACGAGGAGCAGGACGTCGGCCTGGCTGTGGCCCAACACTAGCACAGTCCCGCCAGCTCCTGCGCAGAGGTGGTGGCCCACCACTAGCACAGCACAGCCCCGCCAGCGCCAGCACAGCCGCCACGGGCGGACATCTGTGCACCGGGGATATGTCAGCATCGCCGGGGAAATGACAGCGTGTCGTGGATATGGGAGCGTCACTGGGGACATAGGATCATCGCAGCGGATGCAAGAGCTTGGCCGTGGGTGCCTGGTGCCAGAGCCGAGACCAGGGACCGACCGTCGGCGCCCAGTACCAGCTGGAGCAGCTGCCGGCCGACTCGTCGACTCGGCGACCGGTGCCAGAGCCGAGACCAGGGACCGACCGTCGGCGCCCGGTACCAGATCAGGGACCGACTGTCGGCGCCCAGTACCAGCTGGAGCAGCTGCCGGCCGACTCGACGAGTCGGCGCCGGTGTTGCGCCCTGTTCGGAACGCGGCGGCCGGCGCTTTTCACTGACGCGGCCGAGCGCATGACCCAACTATTTATCTTGCTGTGACTGAAAACGAACGGGGTGTCTGGCCATATTAACTTGACACCCTTGGTCGTTGCATTAGTATAGATTATATTACGTGTTGTATGCGAACGACGCCAGTGATTGTTGGCATTATTTCGCTAGACCAAAGTATGAGGGATCTGTACTGTCAGCGGCTGATTCGGGTCTCAGTTATAGTAGTTGAACTGGAACCTAAATATACCAGGTAATTTATTTGCATTATATTTTTGCTCTTTTAACCATACGCTATAATTGGACAACAGTTTTGGTGAAAGTTTTTGGCTTTCGTGCTCGAGACGTATAGACACAATTACCAGTATATAATACGCCCCAAAGGTCTGGTACGCGCGCGCGGCTGTATACCCAAGCCTTCCATCGTCTATGGCTGGTTTGCGAGCGTGCTTTCCCCTGCATAGATTCCGCGTTTCTGTACTATTTGACGAGTAGCAGCGCCTGATTCTATTGCTTGACTCCACAGTTGCGAGACGAATGACGCAGCACTGCAATACACCGCTCGGGATGACTGCTCTTTAAAGTCGAAACTGTTCTGACCCAGCCGGGTTTGTCGCCGCGGTTTCTCACGCCACAGCTTCAGTGGCACATGACAACTTGCGGCTCTGTCCTTCGCAACGCTTTATTTGCTTGTTCTATCCGTCATTTCTGATTTCTCCCAGCACCTCACGCCCCAGCATGCACACTCACACATTTCCCCACTGTGACTGGTCGTCATCACAGTCACAGTTGTGTTCGCAACAACATCCTACACGACGCCAGCGCAACATCCCAGCCAATACAACAGACTGCGCCAGCGCAACATTCCAGCCCATACACCATATGGCGCCAGCGCAACATTCCAGCCCATACACCATATGGCGCCAGCGCAACATTCCAGCCCGTAAACATACGGCGCCAGCGCAACATTCCAGCCCATACACCATATGGCGCCAGCGCAACATTCCAGCCCGTAAACATACGGCGCCAGCGCAACATTCCAGCCCATACACCATACGGCGCCAGCGCAACATCCCAGCCCTCAACATCTCGTGCTCTCCGGTGACATTCATGGGGCGTTGCGTCAGCACCAAACCAACAGCGTGCACTTGGGACACTGTCCTAACCGCCGTTGAAAGGCTCACTGTTCGCAACGACGGCCGCAAGCGGAACACACACCTGGACATGTGTGGTGGGACACGATAAAACCACTGCCGATAGCCCGCAGTTAACAACACTTCAATATAGAGGCACAGTTTGCCTATGATGTCACATACTGCAAGACTAGGAAACCCAATTGCACGTTCGTAGTCGAATACACTCGTGTTGGACGAGTGTAGCTCGTAGTGCAACCACCGAAAGGACGGCAAAGTCGTGTGTGCACCAGAACTATTCAAGTGATATGAGGAACACGCAAATAAATAAAGAAAACAAACGTATATAGCAATACCAATCGCAGGAAAACTTCGACCAGCTTGCGAATAAGTCGCGAGTCTAAAGCACTACGCCTACCTGTCTATGGCTGCACACGATGATGTACTTCTCGACTACACCCAAATGTTTATACCGATGCAAGGAATTTCGATACCGACCCAGGTATCGTCAAGTGTTCAAATCAGTAAACAAGAACAATACAGGATTCACGGTCACACATCCGTTGCAGGAAGCTGCTTTCAGTAAGCAGCCGAGGCAATGCCATCGAAGCAAGAAACACGCGCTAGGAGGGGACGAGAGGAATATTATTAAAGGGCGAAAAAGCAGGGAAATAAACAACATCGGATCAACATTGGTGCAATACATGAGTGAGGGGATGCAAAGATAGAAAGTGTCCAGATCTCATGCAGGAACAAAGTGGTATATTAATTGGGGCCATCAAAGTACAGGTTCACGAGAATGCGCTGTAATAACGTTCCGACCTATGTACGTGCATCATTTCCGAATGTGGGTACGTCATTAATCATTTGTTACACAATACGCCTACAATTCAGTTAGTATGTTAAAATCATTGTAATGTATCATAACCAGTTAACATGATTAATATAATCTCATAGAAGAATTTCGACTGTTTCTGAAGTTGAAGTCGGTGGTAAGCAGGACCTTGAATTGTGGTGCTGCTTACAATGTTTTTTCCTATACCGGGTATGTGAACCTTTCATTCATAAAACAAATTGTAAAATGGACGATATCTGGATAGTGCCGCAGCGAAACCTTCAGCTTTTTACATCACTTTACAGTCTGAATGGTATGAAGTCGCAGGAAGAGCAAAAAGGAAAGCAAGCGCGATAAAATGTGCAACGCTCATTATTCGAAGCCATGTAAAGAGCTAACTGGTCTGAAGTCGTCTGTGACTATCACAATAGGCAGTCGTCCCTGTCTAGGTGGCCGTCAGAGACCAGGCGGGTGGCGGTGCCGGCGCGTACTGCACTTACGTGTAGGGTAGCAGCCTGACCGGCGACTCTGGGTGGCCGTCAGCGGCCTGACCGGCGACTCAGGGTGGCCGTCAGCAGCCTGACCGGCGACTCAGGGTGGCCGTCAGCAACCTGACCGGCGACTCTGGGTGGCCGTCAGCGGCCTGACCGGCGACTCAGGGTGGCCGTCAGCAACCTGACCGGCGACCCTGGGTGGCCGTCAGCAGCCTGGCCGGCGACTCTGGATGGCCATCAGCAGGCTGACAGGGTGGCGGTGCCGGTGCCGGTGCCGGGGCGTGCTGCACTCACGTGTAGGGTCGCAGCCTGACTGGTCGCCATAGAGTGGCATCCGAGTCGCCGCTGCAGGTGAGCCTCAACACTCCGCAGCCACCCAGGCTCTGATAACGCCGCCCGTCGGCATCATTCGGTATTCACGTGCCATGCAGGGATAATCGTATTTTTCTCGTTTCTCCACTTCAGGGGTGGAGACGGTCGCAATAACGGTGCAGCACGCAGTCTGAGACTCGATCGACGAGCCATCCCTCGATTTTCATCCCGACGCTTCGTCCCGGCTGCTTGGACAAATTAAATAATGCGAGTTCGCAGAGTTAAAACGCAGCCCGTGCTAGATGATGGCCTGGACTGGAGTTGGGTCTCCACAGACGACTATCCGATCTAGACCAGTGGTGGTCAGGACTAACGCAGCCAGTCGCCGGACAGACGCTACACGAGCAGTGTCGGCCAATTATCCGGTCCGGTCCGGTCCGGTCCGGTCCTGCCCTGCCCTGCTTCCCCCTCCCCCATACCGAGATCACCGAAGCGGCCAGCCGCCACCGGAAGGCAAAAACTGTGCGTAGTACACCTCATCTAGTGATGTGGTCCCAGCGTGGTCCTGGTGCCGCCCGTCCTAGCGTACCACCGACCATGCAGCAGGCCAGCTGAGCAGCAGTGTCTAGAGCGGACGCAGGCCTGGTCAGCTGACGCGCACGGCCAGCATCGGCTCGTGCTCGGAGAGCAGTCTGACGCGAGGCCGCGAGCGCCGCAGCCGCCGCAGTCGCAGCACGTACAGGCCCAGCACGCCCAGCACGACCAGCACGCAGAACAGCAGCATGTACTGGGAGCCCAGCACGCTGGTGGAGCCCACCGAGAAGTGGGAGAATGTGGCCGCCTCCACCGACCTGTAGACACGGAGGGCACGGTCACCACGTAGCCACACCGGCCACCTCCACTCCATACCACCACCAGTACAGCTGCAGCCACCTCCACTCCATACCATCGTCAGAACAGCTGGAGCCACCTCCACCCCATACCACCGCCAGTGCAGCTGCAGCCACCTACACCCATGCCACGGCTAGAACAGCTGCAGCTACCTCCACCACATACCACCGCCAGTACAGCTGCAGCTACCTCCACCCCATACAACGGTCAGTACAGCTACAGCTACCTACACCCCACATCACCGCCAGTACAGCTGGAGCCACCTACACCACATAGCACCGGCAATACAGCTGGAGCTACCTACACCACATACTACCGCAAGTACAGCTGGAGCTATCTCGCGCCAATGGCTGACATCGACCACTTACACACCACACCACCGTCAGTCCTGCTGGAGCCATCTCACACCACAGGCTGGCGCCGGCCACCTACACCCCATACCACCGTCAGTACCCTGGATAATTATTGGCTTAAGCACTACTTTTTTTTCCCCTTTGACCATTTCAAACCAAGCGCACCGGCCACCTACACCCCATACCACCGTCAGTACAGCTGGAGCCACCTACACCACATACCACCGTCAATACAGCTGGAGCTACCTACACCACATACCACCGTCAGTACTGCTGGAGCCATCTCACACCACAGGCTGGCACCGGCCACCTCCACCCCACACCACCGTCAGTACAGCTGGAGCCACTGACACTCCTGCACATTCTGCCACTAGCACTGACACATTCGCACCGACAAACCTGTCTGCTTGACACACCTGCAATGACAACTGTGGGTCGGTAAGGTTGAGAACGGACAATCTACGTATCACATCGATTTTATAACTTCAAATTACGAAAGCATCATCACACTTGTGGCGCAGTAGCGAGGTGGAATGCACTTGGTACCGCGACATGGCTGGATCCGCGCTTATAGGCTCAGCGAGCCCACCCGGGCAGAGTATCTGGACTACAGCTGGAGTTGCGAATGGGATGGATCTGGTGGGGCGCGGACAAGGGCCTCTCTGGTGTCACGAGACCAGCCATTACCTTCACCTAGCCTCCGACGTGCTCATCTCCTCGCGCCAATGGACGGTTTATACCTCAAACTCAATATATTACAATTCAAATAGTAATCCTTGGGGATTGATTTATGTTTGAGACCTTCGGGTGCGCTCAACTACATCAGTGATTTTACGCTCGGATACAACGCACCACATGGCCATCGACGCCATGGCAACGCAATGTAATCTGCAGCCGTCCCATAATCGGTGGGAATTCAAGGAAGAGTGCGCCATTCAGCGGGTATGTGATTTTTTTCCGATTAATTATTAATCAATCAATTATCAGCGGAATATACATTTTGATGCCATTATTTGCAATACCATTACCAAGTAATGTGAATTAAAATATTTTTAGTATTATTTGGTAGAATATTCATTTGTATTATTTTTGGGGTCCATTTGCAAACATTTCTTCTTCAGAACGGATTATGAGCGCACTGCCGATATCCAAACTGCATATTGGCGCATTGACGCTAACCCGTCTGTAACTAGCAATGAGGTTCCTCGTGCAGGTGGGAAAACGACAGCCGTCATGCCAGAACCTATTCGCGTGACGGCCGCAAAATATCACCCGGGGCAGTCCCAGCCAGGGACATGCAAAGGCATGTTCTGTCAGTTTTACTTTGTGCCGGCCGTAGATCCGGTATTGCGTTGTGCAGGAAGGTTACATAACGTTCTTCGGGTTCCGGTAGTTTTCGCGGAGTTCATTCTCCACGAAGCACTAGCGTCCTGACGCCATTTCTTGTCTTACAGTGGAGGGTGGCAGACGGAGACGGTGAAACTCACGATGAGACCGAAGCAATTCGGCAATATGACAGGCAACCGAGGGTGTTGACATGCCAACAGTGCCTCTGTTGGCAGACTTGCGCTCATGTGGATGATTCTCCACCAACACAGTGAACAAGGTGACTGCTACTACAGTTAAATGTTCACAAGCTCCATGGAAAAAAATCAGTAAGTCCAAACTTTGTACACAGGGCAGAACAAGCTCCTGCTAGGCGTTGGTTTTGGTGTTGGATTCCACGTACATTTCGGAATTTAATTCAGGACATTGAGTAGCACACGCACATATTCGCAAATATGCATTCCCGATGAGCCCAGGGTACTGCTTCGACTTGTCGGTACAAGTCACCACGAAGACCACGTGACTCACCGGACGGGCAGAAAGCGCAGTTTGTAGAGGAGCGCACCCAATGTCCAGGTGCAGACGCGGCCGGCCACCATGCTGGGCGCGGTGATGAGGCCGCCGTAGGTGTGCGGCAGGCCGAGACCGTCGTGCAGCGCCGCCGTCAGGTAGACGGACTTGAAACACTGCCGCGACAGGCGATCGTCGTCCGAGACGCCGTACAGGCCCTGGCTCCGCCGCCGCAGGATGGTCGGCCAGCCGGTGACGCAGTAATCCTGGCGTGTGGTGCGGCGGTCAGCGTGGTGGTCAGCATGGTGTTCAGCACGGTGGTCAGCATGATGTTCAGTGTGATGATCAGCATGGTGATCAGCATGGTGGTCAGCATAATGGTCAGCATGGTGATCAACATGGTGGTCAGCATGGTGATCAACATGGTGGTCAGCACTGTGGTTAGCATGGTTGTCAGTACGGTGATGAACATGATGATCAGCATGGTGGTCAACACGATGGTCAGCGCGGTGGTCAACATGGTGATCAACATGGTGGTCAACATGGTGGTCAGCATAATGGTCAGCATGATGGTCAGCACGGTGTTCAGCACGGTGGTCTGCATGGTTAGGCCACGGTGTCGGTGTTCGCCGAGGACGTTCAAGTACGGCGGCTAACACGGGTAGTTAGTCGACGGTTTCCGGCACCGTATGCGCAAAACAGAAATCCCCAGACAAGGCCAAATGTCCGGAACATCAATACACATTGGGTTTAATCCCATGCAAGCTTACAGGTCCATATATTAAAAACTCCCTCAGAATGTCAAACAAATGGCGCACGCTGCGGATCCCAGCATTACAGAGCTATACATGAACTAGCTGTGCCAAGGAGGCACTGAGCAATAAAGCAAGACAGAAATATCCGACCAAACTTGTCACAGCGGGAGCAGGCGACACTCAGTCCCAAGGCTAAGCCACACGTGGACGGCGGCGCAACGCGACACAGCGCCTACCTTTGCGGTCTGGCTGAACCGTCCGTAGCTGTACTTTCCGCCGCTACGAAGGGTGTCCTCCATAGAGTACCACAGCTCCGAGAAGCCGTACAGCTCGGTGTCTGCGAGGTTAACGGGCGGCGCCACCAGCGTACGGGAGCAGCCTTCGGCTCCGTCGGGGCACAGCCGCGTCTGCCGCTCGTCCACTATCTGGGGCCGACCGTCACCGTCAGGTACCGGCAACACACCAGTCACGAGCCACGGCCACTCCCCACTATTCGGGGCCGACCGTCACTGTCAGGTACCGGCAACACACCAGTCACGAGCAACAGCCATTCCGCCCCTTCCCACTATCTGGGGCCGACCGTCACCGTCAGGTACCGGCAACACACCAGTCACGAGCCACAGCCACTCCGTCTCTCCCCACTATCTGGGACCGACCGTCGCCGTCAGATTGGGTCACACCGGCAACACACCAGTCACGAGCCACAGCCGCTTCACACGCAGCCACCACTCTGGCACTGACGTCAGGGTTTCACAGGTGAAATGAATCTTCATGGTGCAAGCCAGAGTCAAATAGGATATCTGCAGCCCACTGATTCTTCCAGCGTCTAACGTATTGCGCAAGATGATTCCACGCGCGACTTCTGCCCAAATCACTGTTCTCTAATACAGGTCACGTGAAAAATACCCATGAGCCATCATGTCAATTGCATGAAATGCATCTACATGCAAGTATTCAGCTTAGCTTATGGTCAATGAACCATATGACTCCGCACGGGTTGTGGATTAGACAGGCGTCACTGGGGGTATAAATGTATTCAGTGGTGTTCATTGTGTAGGGTTCTACGCAGGGATATACGTCGTCCGGCACTACACGTAACATCATAGATTACAACTACATTCTCATCCTGATGTTACAGAATTAACACCATGCCGGTAGAGCCAACACCCTTGGCCTACCAGTCCGTAGTCAGGTACAAGGTCGCCGGATGTTGGGCTCGCCCTTGCGTCGCCACTGCGCGGGGTGGCGCGGGTGGCGCGGGTGGCGCGGGGTGGCGCGGGGTGGCGCGGGGTGGCGCGGGTGGCGCGGGTGGCGCGGGGTGGCGCGGGGTGGCGCGGGGCTGGTGACCGGTCAAGGTCACGGCGGGCGCGCCCCGGTGGTTTTTAGGCGATTCGCGCGGTGGACTCGGGAGCAGTAAGCACGACATACGTGCGTGCGTGCGTGCGCTTGTGGCGCAATACAACATGTGTGCCAAAGCAGTGAGCTTGCCAGAGACAAAGAGGCAGGATCTCGTCAGGGTCGAAGACCAGTCAGTGTACGCCGGCTGATCGCGGCCAGCGTCGGGCCGCCGGCGCCGACAGTGCGGGCAGGCGCGCGGGCTGACCTGCTTGCGGACCATCTGCTCGCACTGGTGCCAGTCGCCGGTGCCCAGCACGGGGATGGTGCAGTTGGCCGGCGCCGGCTGCTGCTCGCGGCACGCCGTGCTGTTCTTCCGCACCGGCTCGTCGGAGAAGTCGCGCACCAGACACGGGTCGTACAATTTGCGCGTGGTGTTGGTGTACCTGTGGGCCGGCGGACCGGGTGCCTCGTCACGTCACGATGCCTCGTCACACCGCGTGACACAACGCAACAATACACGGGCCCAGTCAGGCGAATCGGGCAGGAGCGCTCAGTGGCAGGGGCTCGGAGCTCAGCTGGCGCGCAGCGTGTCGGCGGCTCGGGGCTCACCTGGCGCGCAGCGTGTCAGGGGCTCGGGCTCACCTGGCGCGCAAAGCAGCGCTGTGGCGTCGGTAGGCCTCGTTGGCGCCATAGCCGAGGAACGTGGTGACGTACACGCGGTAGGTGTGCTCGCGGTCGTGGTCGGCGCAGCCCAGGTTGATGACGGCTATCGACGCGCGGTGGCCGTCCTGCCGGCGCCCGGAGAACGTCACTGGAGGCTGAGCCGGCGCGGCCGGGTCATCACGTTCATCATCATCATCATCATCATCATCATCATCATCATCATCATCATCATCATCATTCATCATTCATCATTCATCATTCATCACGACCGGGTTGAGAATCGCCGGGCGACCGTGCCACGCTAGGCCGAGGGCGCGAGTGCTGTGTTTGGGATGCCAGTCGGCCCTATGACTAGCAGCCTCACGCTGACACTTGTCTGCAAGACGAACCCTGGTTCCGACCGGAGCATGCTTGGATACGGATCGGCGATCCCGAGATTAATAAGCCGACAACCGAAAGCAGAAACTTACCCGCGGTGGCGCGTGTTATCAAATGATCACGTCACGTATTGAAATTCCTTACAATGTTGCAGTTTGCAGTTTGCAATGTTTGCACACGTGCCCCTTGCCATCAGTAGCGATGATCAAGCAGTGACAGGGCAACAGCAACAGCGATGAGTGAACAGCGAGTGATTTCTTTGCGTTCAGTGTTATACCTCTACCGCTTTGAGCATGATGTGTTTGTGCTGGTATGTTGTAAAATACATGCGTGCAGTAAACATATCCGTGTACATGTCTCTTGACAAGTCTTATAAGAGCAAACATCAAACGTGCGTACCCGTACTCCTGTCACACGTCACATCTCAAAACACCCCGGTTGATCCCGATTCGGTGGCCTGTGACAAGGGCGTCACAAGTGGCTCAATCTGGCTGGTTAACAGCTTGTTTTGGATTGCTCTAAAAGCTACAAATTTTGCTCGGATGGCTCTGAAACCGGATTCAAACGATTCGTCTAGATTTTTAGCGTCAGACGAACGGCAACAAATCACATACGGATCGAGGTCACTGAAAGGTCACGTCAGGTCAAATTAGGTCAGGCCAGGATAAGCTAGAAAATGTCACGGGAGCGCGAATTGATAGAAATCGTATTGTTTTTAGATATTTCCAAACACTAAATGCTGATTACAATGCATCATAAGCCTGCAAGTCGAAGCTAACAACATTGGGTCGCATGAGGTCAAATGGTCCCACATTGACATGAGATGACCTTGACCAGTGATCTGATGACATACCTGCCTCTTGGCAGCCGAATCTTACCATCATGGCCAATATTGAGCCCAAACTGACACCAATACGGCGGACGACAGCACTAAAGCACCCACAACACACAAACTGCCATGCAGACCTTTCGCTATGACGTCATAACCCTGTGACTTGACCTGAAGCTTCTGACGTGAGAATCTCAAATTCACCACTCTATTGGTGTGTAAAGTTTGGTTGCGCTCCGGCCAACGGTATACCAGCTAGCAATTAATTCAGGCTAAATTGACATTTACCCCATTGTGCACTGTTACAATGCATTACGCTCAGTGCTGACAGAGAGCCCGCCAGCTGTATGGATGCCGGCCTAGGTCCGTAAGACCACCCTTGGCACGCAACATCTCCCCAATACTATGATTGAATGCGGCGAGAGGTGGCCGACGACCGGGTCAGGCCGACTTGCAGGTGGCTGTCCCAAGGAAGGTCACAGAACAAAATGAACTTTCGAAACCCAGAGAGAACAAAATCACTTCAGAACCTCTGAATCCCATTCCGAGGTATATTGCTATAGCATGTTTTGTCCATGACTGCGGCGGCTGTTCCGATTCGTGGCCACGTCCGGACACCCACTGAAGCACTACGTCGCGCATTGCGCTAGGAGCGGCGCTGAGGCGTGACCGCTACACAACTGTGGCAGTCGCGGCGCGCCACCAGCGCTACACGCACCACCAAGGGTCCGCGCTACCGAATACGTCACATCACAATCACTCCGATGTCCCGTGTCTTGTGTTTGTGCCAGTGATGACATTGCCTTCCACGCTGACGTATTTACCTGATGATAATAATTATATGCTTGGCACAGTATAGTGTAGCGTTGCTTTGGGCTGCGATTATCAGACAGCGATTCAATTGGGGGTGTTTTGCGCATTTGTTTGATAAAAGAAAACAATTCAGTTCGCCTACTAACCGTTTGGGAGAAGAAATCATCCAAGGTAAACAAAAACTGGGACATCCAATATTACCACCTTGGGATGGCAGGAGGGGAGCTCACCAGCAACTTCTGCTGCTGCTTGGTGGTGACTTCGAAGCCGATTTGCATCGAGGCGCCGCCCATGTCGAGCGCTCCCACCGTCTTCAGTCTCGTGATTGGCTGCTCGGCCACCGTCTCCACCCGCACCATTGGGCCGTTGTGGGCGTGGCGAAACCTGAACGCCAATCAGCGACGTCACATGGCAAGTCCGCACGTGCAGGCATAACCCCTGCAGGCTATTCATGCAGGCGCGACCCCCTGGAGGCTATTCATGCAGGCACAATCACTGGAGGCTATTCATAGCCTCCAGCACAACTCCCTGAAAGTTAGTCATACAGCAAAACTACCTGGAAGCTATTCATACAGCACAACTACCTGGAAGCTATTCATATAGCAAAACTCTGGAAGATATTCATACATCATAACTATCTGGATGTCATTTATACAGCACAACTTCCTGGAAGCTATTCATAAACCACAACTTTCTGAAAGTCATTTACATAGCGCAAACCCCTGGAAGTTGTTCATACACCACAACTCTATGGAAGCCATTTATACAGTACAACTCCATGGAAGATATTCATACACCACAACTCCTTGGAAGCCATTTATACAGCACAACCATCTGGAAGCTATTCATACACTACAACTCTCTGGAAGCCATCTATACAGCACAACTCCCTGTAAGTTATTGATACAACACAGCTTCCTGGAAGCTATTCACACATGCACAACTCCGTGGAAGCTATTTATACTGGCAAAACTTTCTAGGCAAAACTTTATAGAGCCGGTGCCGACCCGCACTGATACATATCATTAACTGCACTCCTGAAGAAGCTCACAACAGCCACAAAAACATCGACTAAATGCTGGACAGATTCCGTGTTTAAGGGCACACCTAAATGTTCCAGTCATGCTGATTAGCTCGTCTTATATCATGACCCCGGCGGGGAACATGGAGATACGACTGAGACTCGACTCGCCAGGAGACGAGCAGCGTCAGCTGGATGTGCCACGAAGTGCGCAGGCGATACGCTCCACACCCGCAGACACAGCACTACACCGACGGCGTTTAGCCGACCTCACCTGCCCAGCGCGAAGTTGATGGCGATCCACTGGTAGATGCCCTCCTCCCGCCCGGTGATCACCTGGATGTTGTTCTCGGCCAGCAGGAAGTTGTACTTCTGCTGTATGTACAGCCGCAGCTGAGAGATGATGGCCGCCTGCTCTCTGCGCACGTGCACCACAGCTCAGCAACATACGCGCATTCGGGTTAACGTATCGCATGGCAAGATCGCGCGTCACGCTGGCACCATTCCACCATTCCATGGTATCGTGTGAGCCATCGTCACGCTGGCACCATTCCACCATTCCATGGTATCGTGTGAGCCATCGTCACGCTGGCACCATTCCACCATTCCATGTGAGGGGACATTGGTATCGTGTGAGCCATCGTCACGCTGGCACCATTCCACCATTACATGTTTGCATCGTCACGCTGGCACATTCCACCATTCCATGGTATCGTGTGAGCCATCGTCACGCTGGCACCATTCCATGGTATCGTGTGAGCCATCGTCACGCTGGCACCATTCCACCATTCCATGGTATCGTGTGAGCCATCGTCACGCTGGCACCATTCCACCTTCCATGGTATCGCGAGCCATCGTCACGCTGGCACCATTCCACCATTCCATGGTATCGTGTGAGCCATCGTCACGCTGGCACCATTCCACCATTCCATGGTATCGTGTGAGCCATCGTCACGCTGGCACCATTCCACCATTCCATGGTATCGTGTGAGCCATCGTCACGCTGGCACCATTCCACCATTCCATGGTATCGTGTGAGCCATCGTCACGCTGGCACCATTCCACCATTCCATGGTATCGTGTGAGCCATCGTCACGCTGGCACCATTCCACCATTCCATGGTATCGTGTGAGCCATCGTCACGCTGTGGCACCATGTCGCCCGAGTTAGAAGGTTGGCTGGATTACATTTTACATACAAGCATTCAAATTTAAAGCTGTCCGAGAACACTGCAATGTATATATGTTGCGTTTTGTTTGCACCTAGTTCATGCTGTCTGGCCATTGTCCGTGCTCGCATAATATATGCGACAAGAGTTGCACTGCCAGTGAATGCACACTGATGACATACTGTGAGCTGGCGCAATCCCAGCCTGCAAGGAGCACCAATGATGTGCGGAGAGGCAGCTGGGGACGGCCTTTGTGTGTGGTCAGCGTGCACTCTCCGGCATGGCGACCCGTGTCAGATATCCTACATAGGTTCTGGCAATGACCAGATTGCACAAACTCTGTACAAACTGCAAAATATAAAATATACACATTCCAGCACTCTCCAACCGCTCACACGTTCTGAGTGCCTTGATGGAGCACTAGACTGGCTTACCTAATGCAAATCACCTCTAAATCGGATATTTAATCAAATATCGTCTCTGCGGACTAGGTCCTGGGCCACGAACTCGCAGCCGGCGTGTCGCTACGGCCGACTTCGTGCGCATATGTGTCAGCAAGTGAAACGCAAGGCCACCGCGTGGAGGAATTCAGCTTGATAAATTATTGCAACCACTGCCAGAGGCCATTGCAACCACTGCCAGAGGTCGAAGGCAATGCAACCCACTGGATAATGTGGCCGACAGTTTGATGAGTTCATAGACATCAAACAAGACAGCTGAATATGCACAGCCTAAACAGCCCACTCAGACAATTGAAACAGCTACAAAATCGAGCAAAAATCCAATACAAATGATTTATACCGTTTGATTTAAAAACGCAATTTCATATTCAGCACATGCTCAGATTTCGAATGGCATCAATGTGGTCCTGTAAGTATTCAGAGGCCTTCCGACGAGTTGTGCTCAGCGCTGCCTTGGCAACAGGGACACTGTGGCCACAGGGACACCGCAGAAACCTATCGAACGGCTCCATCCACTCCTCGGACAACGGCGGCAGTGCAACTCACTCTTTGGACAGCAGTGGTAACGTAACCAGGAACCAGATTTTGTTTCCATTACTGAGGCATGGGTCAGTGAGGGGTATTTTGTGGATGACTTGCAGGACTATGAGATCCAGGGATACAATATGTTTTCATGCAATAGGGGTCCAGCAGTGAAAGGGGGTGGGGTGGTGTAATGTTCTATGTGAATAGCTTATTCAGTTCTCAAAAAGTAACAGATGGGGTAAAAAAAATGTGTCTGTGGAGTCCATTTGGCTTGATGTTGCTGTGGGAAAAGGAAACAGAAATAAACTCAGGATAGGAGCTTTGTACCGATCAGGAACCTTGCCACATTCTCAGCAACTGGAGCTCGATAAGGTGATTTGCGAGGAAATCAGCAGAAACTTTCGGAGGACATGCCTTATTCTTGGTGACTTTAATCTAAAAGGATATGAAAATGTTGGTGTTGGCTCCCCATCATGTAAACTGTTTAGGAAGTGCCTTGAAGAGGACCTGTTCTTACACCAGTTTGTAACGGAACCAACTAGGCAGAGCTCATTCTTGGACCTTGTCTTTTCAGATTTGAGTGATGTAATTCAAGACTAGACTGTAGGAGGAACTCTGGGAAGAAGCTACCATAACATAGTGAGATTCAAGGCACAAGTAGAGGGCACAAACAAGGATAATTTGGCAAAGGTTCCAAATTTTAACAGGGCAGACTTTGACTGCATGAGAGCGGCTTTAAGTGCCATAGAATGGGAAGGAGAATTCTCCAATTTAAATGCCTGTGAAATGTGGGAAACGTTCAAATCTTTCTTGAGGGAAATTCAGATTAGACATGTCCCCGAAAAGCAAAGGAGCAAAAGAAGGGTAGGAAAGCCAGCATGGCCTACGCCAGATTTGATAAAAGCAATTAAGGCTAATAAAGATGCATTTATAATATTTAAGGAAGCTTCAAATATCGTAAATCTAAGGTCGTATCAAAAAGCTAGAGACGCTGTGAAGCAGAAAATCAGAGCAGCAAAGCGAGCAAAATAATTGGATTTGGCTAGGAACAGTAATGGGGACAGTAAAAAGTTATTTACTTTCTACAAGCTAAGTAAAGTTTCAAGCACAATTGGTCCACTCGAAGTAAATGGGACTATATTGAGTGAGGATGGTGAGATGGTTGAGGAGCTGAGCAAGCAGTTTAAATCAGTGTTTACATTGGAAGATGTGACTAATCTGCCAACCGTACACCACAGGTCAGTGACAGGTGATCAGATAAACGATGTATATTTCATTGGTAGTGATGTTGTTTTCAATGATATCAGGAAAATGAAGCCAAACAAGGCGGCAGGACCTGATGGAATTTATGCCAGGGTATTGCGGGAAGCTGAAAAGGAACTGGAAATTCCACTTAGTATAATATTTTGTAGATCAGTTTCACAAAATGAAATTCCAACAGATTGGAAAAGGGCAAATGTAGTTCCTATTTTCAAGAAAGGAGAAAGAGGGAAAGTTGAAAACTATAGGCCAGTAAGCCTCACATCCCTTGTCTGCAAGGTACTCGAATCAATTATCAAGGATAGAATAGTTAGTTTTCTTGAAGGAAACAGATTCATTCAAGATACTCAATATGGGTTTAGAAAAGGGCGATCGTGTCTCACAAATCTCTCGGACGTTTCGAATTTTGCAACAGAACAATTTGATCAGGGAAATCAGGTTGATGTGGCATATCTTGACTTTAGTAAGGTCTTTGACAAGGTACCCCATAAACGGTTAATGATGGAGCTTCAGGGCCATGGCATTGCAGGTAGCATCCTAAAATGGATAGAGTTGTGGCTTTCAGATAGACAGCAGAGAGTGATGCTAAATGGTACAAAGTCATCATGGCAAAATATTCTTAGTGGAGTCCCCCAGGGGTCAGTACTGGGGCCACTATTGTTCATTATATTTGCAAATAACATTGAAAGTAGCCTAATCAGTAAGGTTTTGAAATTTGCAGTTGATTTGAAGGTCTTTAGGGCAATAACAGGACAGAATGAGCAGGTCTTGCTGCAGAAAGACTTAGACGAGCTTGTGAAGTGGTCCGAAAAATGGCAAATAAAATTTAATTTTGATAAGTGCAAAATCATGCATGTAGGTAGGCAGCATATGAAGGCTCCATGGGTGGCCAAGTACTATCTGTGACTCAGCAGGAGAAGGACTTAGGTGTTATTTTGAACACAACATTGGGGACATCAGAACAGACCAAAGAAGCCAGGAAGAAGGGACTAAGAATGCTTGGGGCAATACATATGAACGTATCATACAAGAGTGAGGAAGTCATCAGGAAGTTTTACTGTACATATGTCAGGCCACATTTGGAATACTATGTCCAAGCTTGGTCCCCGAGCTATGAAAAAGATTGTTGGCTTTTAGAGAGAGAGTACACAAGAGGGCAACACAAATGGTTAATGGTATAAGCAACATGGCATATGAGGAAAGATTGAAGAAATTTAATATGCTTTCACTTAGACATAAAAGGCTGAGAGGAGATCTTATCGAGGTCTTTAAATTTGTTCCTGTTCAGGAACAGGGATATCTCAGGGAAATGTTGGAATTTAACAGAAATGATGCAATTGGAGGTCATCAATTCAAAATTAAAGTTAATCACAGCAGGACAACGTGAAGACAGTCTTTCTTCACCAACAGGGTAGTAGAACATTGGAACCAGCTGTCAGAAACCATTGTCAGTAGCAGCACACTGAACATCTATAAAAACAGCATAGTCACTCATTATAAGAAAAGAGGGCTTGCTTTTCGGTATTCCAGGGAGGACTGATCGACGAATTTGGTGGGCAACTGGTTCAGTGTCCAGAGTGCAACCAAGAAGGGTCCTTGTGGCTCATAGTTGCACTGATCTTTTATGTATTTATGTCTATATGCAACCGGCTCTTCAGATAAAAGTCACGGTGTAGCTCACTCCTTAGATAAAAGTGACGGTGTAACTCACTTGCATAAAGATGTGACTCACTCTTTACAGACGAAACCACGAAAATCCCTTCTTAGATAGACGAGATGATAACCTACTCTTTAGACAGAAGGAACCGCTTAACTTAATCTTCGGTCACGAGAGACAACGGATTCCACTGTTTGGACCGAAGAGGCAATGCAACTCACTTCTTAGCCAGCATCCGCATACCAGCCGTGGCCATGATGTAGATCGGCGTTTCCCTGTGCTTGTCGCGCGGGATGTGCTTGGCGGCGAAGTCCAGCAGCGGCCGCAGATAGCGGCCAGTGCTGTACGGCGTCTCTCTCATCGACGACAAGCCTGCCGGCAGCAACACTATCATGAGTATAATCACGTCCTGGTATACTCGAGTAGAGTAGTTCTTAGAACATTAGCAACACTCTTGGCCGATGCGACGGGTCACTCGATCCACGCGTGAATTATGCGAGATCGAGTGAATAGGGTTGGAAATTCTGAGGTAGATAGGTGGGTGGGTAGGTATTGGTAAGTAGGTAGGATGCTGGCAGAGTTTCCTTGGAATCTAGGACATAGTATTGGCTACGATGTTGAGCATCTTTTGTCCAGGCATATAACATCGTCCCTTTACAGGCTTAACCCAGATGGGCCCCTGTTGCCCTTACTAAGTCTGAACACGTTGTGGCTTTATGACTTTATAATAACCCACAATCTTTGTAGCAAAAATCAAACTCATTGCGCTACAAGGACGAATGAAACAACCGCACAAACCGTCTGAGCCGGGGTGAGGTTGGCATTGCCCACGTGAGCGAGGGCAAAACACCAGTCCACCCACCTGGAGTGATGGCCTCGACGAGCGGCTGTTTGGCGTGGTCGCGCAGCGGCTGAATGCTCAGCAGGTCGCTGCGGTTGCCCGTATGCGGAGGCCAGACGTAGATGTGCGCCCGACTGCCCGAGCTGCCGGCGTCGACCACCACCGCGTAGCCCAGCCCTTCCGACTTCAGACTGGCGCCGCCGACGGTCCACACGCCTGTGGCAGCCGGCGCCGGAGTTGGCGGTGACGTTACCGACACACAAACACACACACTCACGGCCGTGGTCCCCGCCAATGACGCCACCGGCCCGCAGCAGAGTGAGCGGTGACGTCATCGACACACTCACACTCACGGCCGTGGTCCCCGCCAATGACGCCACCAGCCCGCAGCAGTGAGCGGTGACGTCACCGACACACGCGGCCGTGGCCCCGCCAATGACGCCACCGGCCCGCAGCAGTGAGCGGTGACGTCACCGACACACGCGGCCGTGGCCCCGCCAATGACGCCACCGGCCCGCAGCAGAGTGAGCGATGACGTCACCGACACGCGGCCGTGGCCCCGCCAATGACGTCACCGACACACACGGCCATGGCTCCCGCCAATGACGTCACCGACACACACGGCCGTGGTCCGCGCCAATGACGTCACCGACCCGCACCCGTGACTGCAGGTAAACATGTGAGCAACACAGCGTGGCACGGTATCACCACGCCAGCATGCACCGGCACATAGGCGTACCAGCCGGACGTGGCGGTACCATGGGCACAATGTCACGTGATTGCCGAGACCAAACTGTGGCGAGCTCGTGTACACCACGCGCTAGTGCCGATGTCATAAGTACGATGAGAAAACGTCAACGAAGAAATACAGGCAGGATGGGACACACACTGGGTGGTATCCGGTCATAGCTACGCAAGTCGGGAATTCGGACAGATATACACAATAATACAAACTATTCGTGAAATAGGATGGAATATACCACTTTCTCAACACTGAATGGACATCCTTCCCAAATAAGAATTAGCATGGTGTTTCTATATGTGTTTATGAAGACTCCACGGCTCGCTTTGAACAGTAGCTCGTGTAAACCATCACGATTATGCTCACCATTGCGACTTGTGATACACCATCATCTTGTAGCACAATTATATGTGAAAGGATTGCTTATGATATGGTCTGTTATGCCATACGATTTGCTCATAGTACGGTATTGCTATCGTTTTCGTGAAAATAGGCATCCAAATGTTATATGTGTATCCCAAAATAAACCAACACACTTTCACTTATGGGCTGTTCGTTCAAATTTTAGCTTGAAGGGCTTAAACGCAATTTTAAACAGAATCGTTTCCATTGCGAAGTTCGCCATCGCACTGTAATCACTTCGACAACTCACGCCCAACGAAAAAGCATTATTTTAACACTGGAGATGCCCGACAGGCGTCTCGGTTCATTCGGATCACTGCGATTGTGATCCGGACCAGAGTTGGAGACCACCCATGACTCATTTGTAGCCAACACGACTTGCGTTTATGAAAACCATCTATATCGGGTGATACACTGACACACGAACTTCAATGAAAGTAGATGCAAGTGCAACAACGACTTGGTTTCGAGTTGTGCTGTCACCTTGATATGTGCCAAGGGAGGCGAGTGCCTGCGTGATCAGCAGCATGCAGCACAGCACGAGAATAGCCATGCTCACACCCAGCATCCAGCTGCCCAGGGTGGTCATCGACAGCTGCTGCAGGCGCTGACACGGCAGGCCGATCCTGCGGCAGGCACGGCCACACTGTTAGTACATTACACAGAGCGCCGCTAACACACTGCAGGCCGATCCTGCGGCAGGCACGGCCACACTGTTAGTACATTACACAGAGCGCCGCTAACACACGGCAGGCCGATCCTGCGGCAGGCACGGCCACACTGTTAGTACATTACACAGAGCGCCGCTAACACACGGCAGGCCGATCCTGCGGCAGGCACGGCCACACTGTTAGTACATTACACAGAGCGCCGCTAACACACGGCAGGCCGATCTTGCGGTGAGCAGTCACATCGTTAGTGCATTGCACAGAGTGCCGCTAACTAACACACGGCAGGCCGATCCTGAAGAGAGCACGGCGACACCATTAGTACATTACACAGAGCGCCGCTAACACACGGCAGGCCGATCCTGCGGCAGGCACGGCCACACTGTTAGTACATTACACAGAGCGCCGCTAACACACTGCAGGCCGATCCTGCGGCAGGCACGGCCACACTGTTAGTACATTACACAGAGCGCCGCTAACACACGGCAGGCCGATCCTGAAGAGAGCACGGCGACACCATTAGTACATTACACAGAGCGCCGCTAACACACGGCAGGCCGATCCTGCGGCAGGCACGGCCACACTGTTAGTACATTACACAGAGCGCCGCTAACACACGGCAGGCCGATCCTGCGGCAGGCACGGCCACACTGTTAGTACATTACACAGAGCGCCGCTAACACACGGCAGGCCGATCTTGCGGTGAGCAGTCACATCGTTAGTGCATTGCACAGAGTGCCGCTAACTAACACACGGCAGGCCGATCCTGAAGAGAGCACGGCGACACCATTAGTACATTACACAGAGCGCCGCTAACACACGGCAGGCCGATCTTGCGGTGAGCAGTCACATCGTTAGTGCATTGCACAGAGTGCCGCTAACTAACACACGGCAGGCCGATCCTGAAGAGAGCACGGCGACACCATTAGTACATTACACAGAGCGCCGCTAACACACGGCAGGCCGATCCTGCGGAGGTCACAGTGGCACAGTTAGTGCACTACACAGTGGCAGGGACGACAGTCGCACTGCCCACTTCACAGTGGCCGCACAGTCAGTGCCACCACAGCCACAAGCACCACACACCAGGTGGGAGGCGGACGACACGCGCCGCGGACGTGGCGGGCAGCAACACGTCATGCACACTGCCTGGCCACGGTGCAGGGCCCTGCTGAAGGTCACACTGATGACCTTGTGCTGCTCGCTTACAAGTACAGGACTCAGACACAGACCATGTACTGAAGTAAATGTATCCCAAATTGATGGCTGATCATTATATTTGAATGATAAGTTATGTGATGAGATGTTGTCAAGCGAGAACCAAACATGCCAATTATATTTGTATAACATATTCAGTCCACAGTGCACAAACATATGCATGAGATATGCAAATAATGTGCACTTCATTACTGATACAGAAAGCAGCTCTCAGATGAGCATACTTGCAGTGTTCGCAAGAATGCAGATGCTTTTTCACAGCTGTTGTATATGTTCTTTCCCAGTAAATGAGGATGCAGACTGGCTGGATCTTACCATTCTGTTGAAGGAATGGCTTGTGTATTGCAATGATGCATGAGTTTTACTGATGCTTTCTATTCACTGATTAACAAACTGAACTGAACTGTGGATGCTCTTTACTTCTTCAAGGTCACATAGACAAGCTTACCTTGGCATCATCTTAATTGGGAAGTATGGTGCTTGTCAAAGCATTACTTGATATGAACTATTTCTTCCAGTGTTCTACATAGTCCAGTTCCTGTTCCCGGAAAACAATATTAGTTGGAAACCATTTTGAGACAACTTTCCAACATGGCAAACCATGTTAAGACAGCACACAACATTTCAGACGACATTTGGGTTCGGGACATAGGCGTCGTTTTATGAAAATGATTGGGTAGGGGGGAAAAGTGCTACAGAATTGATGTAGTTAAGAGATGTGGCTATTTCACACGTGAACAGGAGGAGGGAGGGGGGGGCGGCGGAATCTGACCACTGCTCTTGTTGAAAAAAAATCATAAACGGGCGGCGATATTATAATGCAATGTTGTGACTTTTAAACATCGATAAACACATCCTATGCAACACCAAATCGAAATCCTCTAGGAAACAGGAATTGCTGGGGGTGCCAAATCGGCCAACCGGGCGGCGTCCGGCGAGGGTTCAAGGTTACAAAGGCTTCGTCGGTACGGTGGAGCTGCGGTATGGTGAGGCAGCCGATCACGACTTCATTTTACCTTACAGGCCTAGGGTCATGAAATTTGTACTGAAACGAGTTCACTACATTCGTAATCTACCCTGCAATTGGTGTGCCTATAGCTTCAGTAGTTTCCAAAACTTAGGGGCATGGGGCCGAATCACCCCCTCCCTCCCGTGCGTGTTATGTGAGAGACCCTCCGGCGCTCGTGTTAATCGACCCTATCCTCAATTATGTTTGCATGCTAGATTTAGGCCACTTAGTCTGCTGATATGATAAATTTGCAATTGATGTGCTGCTCAAGATAAAATATACAAATACAACCGCAAGTCTAGAAGACCAGCTGATCACTTGAGGAGTATATAATTGTCCGACTCAATTGAAAGCCGACAAAAGAACAGAATACAATTTTCGAAATGTTCCGTTCTATCAGTGTGCACCACGTTTCTTCCGTTGCTCATGAATCGACGAATAATCTATGAGCCCACCCACACACATATGTGATGGCAAACTTTTCATATGTTGATAATATTACTATTTGTGAGCATGACACGGAAACACTCCCAGGTTGGGAACCATGGCTCCGGTCATACAAGCATGCATTACACAGACTGAGACAGTGGAGTGGACCGCGTTCGGTCATTCAAAATAAAATGTTCAGTTTTATATGCATCTTTTCTGTCAATTTGAGGTCATATTGATGTGTTCTTTCTTGATGGGGAAAAAATGACACTATTTAATCCTTATCAAGCGCAGTTGCCAGTAAAATATACCTAACGCTCCGTTTTCACGCCAGTTCATCTCATACTAATATCACCTGAAAAGAGGCCGAGTTCAAGATATCTTCAAAATCCAAGCAAGCAAGGCCAATTTTGTTTTAGCAATTGTACCATTGCGTTCGCTCGGAACGTTCGCTCACTCTGTCTGAACAGACAGTGTAAACTCGTAAGGTGAACGCTGCTTGGGAAACGTCTGTGGACGATTATGTGCTGAGTATGGCTATATCTGGTAACATAAACCAAATCAGGCCCATTCTGACCTTCACATTCTAGTGACTTGTCATGAAAACATGAAGGTGTGATGACTGTTGCAAAATTCCCTGATGAAGAAAATAATACAACGCATCTGTCTTTAAAGATTTGAGGGCACAACACACAACTCAGAAGTACATAGGAACGACACCGTCATTTACCATTTGCCGCGGTCTCCCACCAACAGCCAGACTACAACACCAAGATGTAAAATACATGTGTGCAACCATATCACACCACTGTAACCAATCATATTACACCTATGTAGCCTCAACCCGGATACCAGACAAGTTGGTTGGTTATTGGTTTTACGACACGTCGACCGTTGAGTCATGTAGCGTCGCCAATCTTTCACGCCGATTGGTCGCGGGTGAAGAGTAGCGACAGGTGAGACTCGAACCCACAACCTTTCGATTGTGAGACGAGCATCTTACCCCTAGACCACTCGTCCCCGATACCAGACAAGTATGGCACCTTACTAGTATAGGTATGTATGGGGTGGAAGGAAGCAGCCGTCGTGAGCGATGTTAAAGGATCTCGATCCATGTCTTGTAGCGTTTGCAAACTGAAGCAGCAGAACAAATGTTATTGATATTGAATTGGGCCCCTCTTTACCTTGCGTATGGACACATGCTGCATGCATTATCACAGACGCACACTTGCTACGTGGACTATCAATCTTGAAGTACTGAGGGTGTGAGACTGTACAACCATCTAGTAAAAGAAGCGTGGTTTCTCCGAACACAAGGCGTAACAGAAGGTGAATACGGTACAAGGAATCAAATGCCTTGTACAGTATGAAATCAAATGTACAACCCACTCTCTGTCTGGCTGTCTGATCGGTTATGTTACGGAATTAGGATGGTTTTAATCTATTGTGTACTAAATGCACTGTATGCAAAATATTTTGCTGCCTCTGTGATATTTTCGGGTACCTGTAGCTGTTCTAAGAAGTATCAATTTCTGATGTCTCTCTGTTTTATATGTCCTATATATGTCTCAGGTATGTGGCAAAATACGTATGCGTCGCCACTCCCCAAGTAAGTGCGTGCCTGTGAAATAGGCAAAGTAGTCGCAATAGTACATACCAGTCACGGCTAATATAAAAGGTGGTATCTTATCACACATGTAGCCAAAACTATATCGGAACATAATATTCCCCATTATGAAGATTGAGCATCGGGTGATGGGTCATACACCATGTTGTAGCCCCGGGAAAAAGACGAGGATGTGAAAAAGTAACTTGTAAAAACCAAGCATTTTGACGTCCGCGGCGCGGCGGCCCTACCAGCTCCAGGAGCGGATTCAGGAATTGTCTTGGGGGCACTTGTCTGAGGGGGCGCCATTTCCTTGGAGGGGCAACACTGCAAAGGTACTTGGAGGCAGGGGCGGACACGGGTGGCACTGAAGGCATGTGCCCGATAGAAATTAGCGCTCCTTCGGCCAGGAAAATGCTTCACTCCGTGAAAGCTCGAGTGCATCCCCATCGACCCCTCGAATTTTCCAGCCAGAGGCGCTCCTCTCCGAGGAAAAGGCGCCCTGTCAGTGTGCTCGAGTGCATCACTCTCAAACTACTCACCAAGAGGCGCTCCTTGGAAGGAAAAGACCCCCATCCAGTGTGTTTGAGTGAACCCCTCGATTTTTTTTTAGCTGGTTATTGGTTTTACGACACGTCGACTGTTGAGTCATATAGCGTCGCCAATCTCTCACGCCGATTGGTCGGGGGCGAAGAGTAGCGACAGGTGAGACTCGAACCCACAATCTTTCGATTGTGAGACGAACATTTTACGACTCTCGATTTTGTTTTCATTTCTCAGCCAGATGTGTAACTTGGAATGTAAAGATATGCAGGAGGGCTGTGTGACCCCACCCGTCAAATGTTTCAGCTAGAGGTGTCCCTCCAAAGACCAAGTTCCCCTTATAACAATTTTTGAACACACTCAAGCCTGGAAGGGGGTCTTTTGGTCCTTCCGATGGGAGTCCTTCCGATGGGAGCCTATGGCCGAAAAAAAATTGAGGGGCCTCTGTTCGTACAATCTCAAGGGGGATTTTTTTATTGAAGGGGCGCTTCTGACCAAAAAAAATATAGCGGGTTTACTCGATAGTTCCCGGATGAGTGCCTTTCCCTGGCAGGAGGAGCGGCCACCTTCCATAGGAGGGAGGAACATATCCCCAGTTTCCCCTTACATCTGCCCAACTCCTACATCTTCAAGACAGCAGCTGGCCACGTTTAGGCTATCACAGTTTTCTCCTTTTTTTGCGTACAAGACAAACGTCTAGCCGACGAAGACGGACTGGGTTTCGGGTGGCACGAATCTAAGAAGACAGCACCAAGTTCAACTTGCTGATGGAAAGCTATTCTGTGTTGATCACCACTCAAGTGCGGATATTATCACGGCCATGACGCCCAGTTTCGTGATCCTTATTGACGCCCTGAGGCGTAGGTTGTCGCAATCGCGAGCAGTCCTGGAAGCCCAATTTCCCCAACAGCTGCTCGGAGACCAGAAGCCGTTCCAGCTGCTGCTGCGAATGCACTCAGAACTGGGTACAGCAGGAGATGCCCCACATGTCCGTGAGCTGTTGAAGACTATTTCTCCAATGGCTGCTGCAGGCTTGGGCAGCATTATCACTGTTGTGAGAGAAAGCGCCTCTGGGCCAACTAGCTACTGCAGCTGATAGATTCTTAGAAGCCTCAGATTCAGTCCTGGCGTTAGCAATGGCTGCAGGATACTCAGCAGCACAGAAGGTGCCAGTTGGCACATGTCTCCGGACACCAGTACGCTGGCCACACCACAGGGTATAGTCACGATGTTAACTGTGGCAGTCAGTCGCCTGGAAACTGTCCTGAGTGACAGGTTGCCAGAGTGAACAGGTGGACGTCACTAGTTCCAGGACCATCGGCGGGGCCATCAACAGGGCCATCAGTAGGTCAATCAGTGGGGCCATTGGCACCCCCATCGGTGCTACCATGCTGATCGCAGTCCACAGTTTTGTGCCTTTTTTCTGAATGCCCATTTCCACTTCATATTAGGGAGGGGGAAAATTCAATATTGGAAGGGCAAATTGAGCATTGAGGAGGCACATGCCCATCAAAAAGTATGCAAAACAACACCCCTGGTTTGGGAGGTGAAATGGTGACAATTTCCAAAGACAGGGAGGGACAGAGTTCCACCAAATGATGGCCAGAGGCAGTGGGTGCACCATAAATGTTAATGGGGACTTGACACCAATATGATGTCATGCCAAGAGATGGTAAAACAAACTATCATATGGCAGTTGACCTTCATTCATGTAGAAGTGGGACGGGATGTAGCAATGGGGGTGGGATCACATAGGGGGAGTTGAGATTGGGACCCTGGAAGCAACTATCTTATATTACAAAAACTGCTCCACTGAATCCATAACTTGGAACAGTTGAAACTAAAAGTGGAGAATTCCTCCTCACCCAGTGCTCATGCAATAGTTGGTCTGCTGCATACACCACTCCACACATGTATCTTGATTACATGCAGCACTCTATTGGGAATAAATGTGACTGAGCTGCCAGATTATTTTTGGTTGAGCATGCACTCTGCTGGTACAATGACTATTCTTCAATGCACACTGAAGTAGGTAGGTCCTACCTTAATCTATCTTTCACTTAGCATACATCATAATGAAATGGTGAAATAGTGACCTTGTGCTATGCACAATAGCCAGATGTCAAGGGGATGTCATGCTATGTCATGTCAAGGAGAGCCTCATGCATGTGGTACCTCTTTAATGAACAAAGCAGCATGACTTAAATCAGCATACCAAAATAAAAATCCAACATCAATTAGCATGCACCCACCAAATTGGGTGCATGCACCCAACTGCGGATAAAAATTAGATGCAATTCCCAAGTTACATCAATTGAAGTGTTCACCTCTTAGTTTCCTGCCAAAACCTAAGCACTGAACTTGGCCAAGTTGGCCAAGCAAATTAACCAGCTGGTCACAAACCATCACATTAGTGCATCTCCATTCAAGTCCTGAACATTCTGTGCATGTTGCATCATGGGGAATGGTCGTCAAAGCTATAATTTCACCACTCTAACCACTGGGACATCTCCTCCCCTCAAAAAGAAATGAAATGGTAGTTAACATCCCACAACTGGACATGATCCTGTGCATGGGGCACAATGTTTCCATTTGCTCAATTAAAAAAACTTCAATTTTGAGCGGGTGAAATTTGGTGAGTTTGTGTATGGCAATTTGTAGAAGCGTTTTTTTTTTATTTCAAGAAAATGATGTTTTGTTGCATCAGTTCAGAAAAAAAGTCAGCTTGGGGTGTGGGGGGCCTTGCCCCAATGGCTCCTTATATCCCAACACATCTTTCTTCCTCAGATGATTTGTTTTGCCTTGGCAAGAAAGCTACAGCACCTGTTGGACCAGGCAAACATCATCACCCAGGTAGGTAGGTAGGTAAAGACCTACTTACCTAAGGTACCTTACCTTACCTTAGGTAGGTACCTACCTAGGTACTTGCCTACTACCTAAGTACCTAGGTACCTACTTACCTGCCAAGGCTGGCACTGACAAAGAGCAGGTATGAAACTACCTCCATCGATGTCATAGAACCGCAGACAATTGGATACTACTTAAGAAAACCAAAAGCTCATAAGCGGTCGGCCTTGGTCGCGTTGTGGACGCGTCGACGAAGCCGTATACAAGTTGGATGCATGTAACTGGTTGGGGCTCGAGCCCAGTTATATTTATTCGCGGGCGAGAGTTTCGAAATCTACTGGCAACTACCTAGAGAACCGTGGGAAGCTGTGCTGAAGTGGAAGTGAAGAACTGCGAGGGTGCGAGCTGACATCGTTGCCGAGGAAGACTCAACCGGACTGGACTGGACACCTGTACCACTTGTAGCCTGGTTGGTAAACCCGAATTGCCTGAGCAAATATGCCCAGAGGGCAGAGGGGTCGTGGACGAGGAGGTGGTGCCCGTGGTGCAGCTCAGTCATCCCAGAGTAGTAGTGCTAACCCTACTACTAATGATGGGACAACCTATGCAAATGTGGTGACAGGTGGTAATGATTCAGCTAGCACAAAATACCCTACTTGTGATGTCACAGTTGCCATGGATGCCATATGATGCGACAGGTGTAGCTGCTGGTTTCACCCTTCAACAATGTGCCTTGGTTTAGCTGAGGCAGTGGTCCAGGCAATTGTTGAACATGGAGGTGATGGCATTCCATTTATTTGTACTGACTGCCAAGCTTCCAGTTTCTCAGGAGGGACAGGGGTGAGTCCTGGAGCATTTGGGCAGCTGTACCAGACAGTGCAAACATTGTGCAGGGCTGTTGAGGCACTGACTGCTCAGGTGCAGGCATTGATGTGTGAAGGGACTCTATAATTATCCGTGGCTCTGGAGCTAGATCCCTGCCTGAAGTTCAACAAAAAGTAAAGGCAGCAGCACAGAGGATCATGAGCACTGAGGTTGTCCTGACAGATATTGTCTGCATTAGTCAGGAAAAGGATATTTATAGGGCTAAGATAGCTGATAGTGATAAACGAAAATTGCTTCTAGAAAAGGCTTGATAAATGGCAAAACATGATGATCTAAAGTCCCTTTACATTCATAGGATCTAACATACACCCAATGACAAGTTTTACAGATGCAGGCATGGAATCATGGGGCGAGCAAAAACCTTTAAACTAACATGTAGGGCTCCCTTGAATACTATCAGGCAAGTTTTGTGCTTCTCCAGACTTTGCATATCCCAAGTGAACCTTAATTGCAAACAAAACAAAGTTATGTACACATCTGCCTTTCTCTGATATAAAAATTGGCATACTGGCAGTTAACGAAACTTGGTTGTTGCCAACAGTTCCTAGCTCGTTTGTAGATATAGCAGGTTATGAGATAGTGAGAACTGATACAACTGGTTCCATTCCCAAGCATGGTGTTTGTTTATATGTGAAACATGGAATTAAGTTTGAATCAATCTGGGTCTCCACTCCCAATGTTCATGTTATTTTTCTGAAGGATTTCTGCCTAAACATAGTGTGTGTTTACTGCCCTCCCTCAAACTCTGATTGCCAGAACCAGGCACTTGTAACTTTTTTGACTGATTTTTGTGATTGTAAAGAGGTAATTATTCTAGGAGATTTCAATTTATCATCAGTGCACTGGCCAGATGGTGTTGCTGACACAGTGGGTATTACTCCCACAGATAGATCTTTTGTTGACTGTTTTCGTATGCTTGGCGTAACTCAATGGATTTACCAGCCTATCTTTGTAAATTCTGGAAACACACTGGACTTAATTTTAACATCTAAAGTGGACAGGGTTGGACTGGTAGAGATCTTGCCCCCCCCCCTTTCCCCAATGCCAGCACTGTCCTGTTCTAATCACTATTATTTCCAGGCAAGCAAATCAACCATATCTAGCAACACATCACTGAAAAGGTGTTGGTACAGAGGGAATTACTCAGCTATTAAGGAACGTCTGTCCGAATATGACTGGAGCCTTGAGTTTCAGTATTTAGACACTAGTGGGATGTACACAAGGTTCCTAGAAATATTATCAGCTCTTACAAATTTATACATACCCAGAGTTGTGCCAAAGGTGCATCCTCCATGGACAACTAGCCCTCCTCAAAGTCTATCAAGCAGGTGAAAGGATGCATGGATAAAATACAAAGAGGACAGGAACAAATTTGGGAGACAGTCTTCACAGGCAGGTCTTTCACTGAGATCATTCCAAGATTTAAACAGACAGTATAGAAACTTTAGTATTCACTCCCAGATCAAGTATGGATTGTCATTAATTCACAAACCATCTTCCAAGGAATTCCATTCTTACATACGACACCAGAAAATTGGCAGAACATCCCTGGGGCCATTGAGGGGGAAACCAACTGACAGACTAACAAGTGACTGCCAGGAAATGGCTGAGATATTTGCAGGGGCATTTTCCTCAGTATACTGCAAAGGTAGACTAACAAACCCAGCCCCACACCAAACTACAGAAACAGTGCTGCAGAGCATTGATATTACTGAAGCTGATGTGCTCAGAATTTTGAGTCAGGTTGATGGATCCTCCAGCATGGGCTCTGATGGGGTCCACCTTCAGTTAATTGTATCTTCCCATGAGGAGCTTGTGAAACCATTTTTCACAATTTTTAGCTGATTTCTTTCTACTGGAAGTCTTCCTGATAGTTGGAAAACTTCACAAGTTATTCCCATTTTTAAAAAGGGTTCAAGGCATGATCCACTAAATTATCACCCAGTAAGTCTAACCTTTGTCCCATGTAAGATTCTGGAATGTGTAATTGTTGAGAAACTCAGAATATTTGGAGGTCCATCACTTGCTGGACCAAGGACAATTTGACTTCCATCATGGATGTTCCATAGAGGATCAACTACTGCTAACATATGAGACTGTCTCTACATGAGGGCTATATGGTTGATGTAATTTTCTTTGATTTTTCAAAGGCATTTCATGTTAATCATGTGCTGCTACTAACAAAACTGAGAGCTCTGGGAATTTCAGAGATAATCCTCACCTGGATCCAAAATTTTATCTGTGGGAGGGAAATGAAAGTGCTTGTCTCTGGCTCTTCGAGCAAACCAAAGAATGTTATAAGTGGAGTACTACAGGGATCTGTACTAGGTCCTGTGTTATTCTTGATTTATGTGAATTATGTACCTCATGGTATACACTCCCAGTTCAAGGTTTTTGCAGATGACCTAAAGATATACATGAAACTAAAGCATACATCTGTCAAAGACCTGCTGGCTGGCATTTCACAGGGCCAAAAAGACATTGATACACTGGTTAGTACTGCCAAGTCATGGGGACTAGCAATGAACTCCAAGAAATGTGCAGTTCTCAAAGCACACTGCGGCCCATATGACTGGAAAAAACCTTGGCCCTTATGCACATTATTACCTAGATGGATTTCAGGTAAGCTTTGTTGAGATGCATACTGACCTAGGCATCACAGTAGATAAAAACTTGTGTTTCCATCAACACATTGCTGGTATAGTACAGAAAGCTGGAAGTCTGGCCAGCAACCTACTAAGTTCTACTTTATGTCGTTCTCCTGAATTTATGAGAACCTTATACATTACTCATGTCAGGCCTCTTTTGGAGTTTGCATCGTGTGTTTGGAATACAGGTTACATAGGTGATTTAAGGTGACTAGAATCAGTACAGAGAAGGTGGACATCAAACATAGAGGGGGTGGAAGGTCTGGATTATGGTGCCAGATTACGGACACTGGGTCTGTACTCGGTGAAAGGTAGACTGATTCAAGCAGACATCGACATGTTTGTGCTGGCACCATTGGTGAACACACGTGGACACTCACTGAAATTGGCTCACAGGCATGCATCAGTGGATTGTAGGAAGATATTTTTTAGCCTCAGATGCTGTGCCACCTGGAACTCATTGCCTGATGATGGAAGAGGGGGGTTTCTGAACACTTAAGGCATTATGCAACAAATAGCTCTACTGCTGCTTCTGTATGGCTGAACCATTAATTGTAATGTGTTTACTGAACACAAAAATGAACAAGCTATCCATATTCAAACAGTTCCTTTCAATGAAAATCCTCTAACCACTTGCAAAGAGCAACTTTAAAACAGATGATTATTTTATAGTGGTGTGCCGTATTCTGAACATGAAAATGTTGTTGTTCAGGATTACCTCACTGTAGCTGTTGTGGTACAAGCTATTAGTAGCCACTAGAAAATGCTGGTGTAATTGCACAAAAATTGAAAGTCACTTCCTTATGGTTTCCTTAAGCCAACTGCTCTTGGAAGCCTAAAATGGTTCCTGTGAACTTTGCAACCTCCATACACAAAGAATAGGTAGAATTATGTGATCAGACTTTCATATTTTGGTAGAGACAGGTCCATCATTTATGAATACCACCATCTTTTTGTTATTTATGCACTGAACATCAGAGTGGGAAACTTACTTTCCGGGTTGGGAGTCGGAGTGCATATCGATTTCTTCCGGAGTACATTTTCATGGACATTATTTTTTTATGCATGGAATCTGTTTACCAGTAAATGACCAGAAAACCTAAATCAGTACCTACATAATATGCATAAGTAATATCATTCTCATTTTTGGTCAAATCAAATGCCAAAACATACGAACAAAGAAGTGAACAATGGATGGCACCGCCCGGCAGTGACCCGTAATAATCAGCACAGTTTCGTTTCTTATAACTCACAGGAGAAATGCATTTTACTTTCACTGTTGGTCTCGGCACAAGGCTAGCCATATGAAAAACAAACAAGAATACTTCACACTTCACCCTCAGCTCAGAGCGCATACCTACCTACTCAGCCAATTTCCCACGTAATACGAACGCAACTCTGCTACCGCACATGCCACAGTTGGATGTGATCAAAGCAAAGGATTAGTCCAGGTCTTGTGTTTACTGTTAACTTGTGTGGACACTGTCAACCATGTGTTCAAAGTTGCTAATGGTTATGACGTCATATACAAAATACCTTGCATTGATTGGTTAACAGACAGATTTCAGAACAGAAAATGCTAACAGCCAATTCTGATCGGTGGCCTCCGGGACTCTGGAGACGTCTCTTATAACTATCAGTTTCCCACTATAGGGTGGCACGAACACAGGTATTCCGAGACGCCGCTCCAGAGTCGGAGAACAGTGTTCTCAGTGCGCATGCGCATCATCTTGCAAGTTGCTGTTGGCGCGTTGTTGTCAGCAATTCCGGTGGTTGAGATTGATGGAGTGTGTGAAGCTGTGGTCTGGCTGCTGACTGCTACAAAAAGTGATAGTTTGAGTGGTGACCGTAAGTGGAATAACCAGCGTTTTTTTTGGGTGTCGTTCTGTGTTTGTTTTAATTGATATCTTTGTTCCCACATTTGTGTCGGAGTACATGTGAAGCCCATCCTATCCAGTATGAACCCGGAGTGCAAAAATGTTTTCAGAGATAAAATATCTTAAGAAGTGCCTTAATTCCCACCCTGCTGAACATGATGTGGGAGACAACCAAAGGTAGGTGTTCAGGAAACAGAACGTGTTCAGATACCCCCTCTCTTCCCCTAGTAGCCTTAACGGACCTGGTTGCATTTAAATCTGCACTGCACTCAAACCTCTGCATTGTTGTATGAATATACTGAATAGATTAACCATGATAATATACTAATCAAGCTTGAAGAGTAGCTTTACTTCTCTATAGGTATTCAGAATATAGATCTCTCTCTATATATCTCTATATTCAATCTCTGTATTCAATCTCTGTATTCAATCTCTATATTCAATTTCTATATTCTCTATTTCAGAAATCTTGACTGACAACAAAATATTAGCAGATGTAGTGGCTACTCTAAGCATACAAATTCTGCTTAAGGTACACTTTCCAGTTCCTGTGTCTTGCCCGGTCTATCTGATAACCATATTTTTATTTAATCTAGGGACTGACGTACCTGCAAATACGGGCTCCCTTCGATCAGGCACGGAACTCATCTCTGGGTGATGCTTGAGTATATGGGGAAGATAACTAGAGACAACATATGGGGAGCCAACCAGGTGAGAGAACGAGGTGAGAACGGCTCTCACGAACCGCAACCAGGACAGGATAGACACGTCAGTAGCCGGTTTTACAGCGGAAATTTGCTCTGTTGCCAGACCACTCGTTCTCCGAGATAGAGCGAACGGACATAAAATATTGTTAAGTAGAAAATGTAAACGAATAGTAGTTCAAACAGTAATTCCTGTTTCATATATAAAATTTTTATTTAACTGAACAGATTGAGAATTCAAAAAGGAAAAATAAATAATAGCATAAACGACGACAATTAACTCTCAGCCTACGTTAACAAACGGCAACTTCACTCATCTCTAGTTCAACTGGCATGTATCTGGCCGCGACTTGCACCAGACGATCGTCGTTTGCCAGATGGAAAATGATGTGCCCGTTTGTGTCTTAAAATGCGTCATATATTCCGATCCTTAGCCGCTGATTGGCTGAATTTTTTTGTGGTGCGTGCAGATCTGCGAGCCGTCACCTGTACACTACCGTCCAAGGCTACCGTCTGAGTTTGTCGGTGAGGGTTGAAGTGGGTTGTATACAGGCCGTTGTCATCCCCATGCCTTCCTGCGTGTCGCCTCGAATGGTACAAATGACGTCATCTAGGGTACACCTTTTGGGCCGTTTTATTGGTTTGATGTACATTCAAATTAAAATATTTTAAATTCAACTAACTTTTTAAATCTTTTAATATCGCGTCTATAGTTTAATAATCTTGTTTAGCTGTTATTTTATCAGTTTCAGTTAGGCTGCGAATTAGACGACCATCATTACGAAAGGCAGCGTTTTAGGGGCACGGTTTTTCTCAAATTCCTAGATGACGCAGTTGAGTCATAAATGGCGCAGTTGTTTACATATCTATCTTGTAGGTATTATGTATAGCATCACACGTCGTGTTTGCTGTCGCAGCGTTTTTGGTTGCAGTTTTATTGTATTGTGTTGTGTCGTGGTTTATCATAAGTGTAGTTGCACTGTTAGCTATAGCCTATTGCTGTAGTTAATTAGTGATGTAAATTGAGGTGTGTTCCGTATCAAGTTTATACCTAATATGCTGATTCCGCTAATCCGGTAAATTCGCAGTTGAAGGTAGTTTCTGATTTCATGCAATTTATTTTTCTAATCAATCTTATGAATGTTCTGAGCATAATGTGACCACTTATTTCTTCTGCAAATGCATACTTTTCAGTTGGGATGCAGCATATCACCCAAAAAGGGGCTTGGAGTTGGGTAATATAGCATAAAAAGTAATGTTCCAAATCAAGAAAGAAATGCAACATAACCTACCCTAACCTAGCCTAACCATCCATGCAAAAAAGCGAATTGTTTTTGTAAAAATGGAAAATTTCGAAGCATTTTTTTCCTCTAAACATATTCAAGTTAAAAACCTAACCTAAGAACTGCTTTTAAGGAAAATAAACTATTTATTTTGCATAAATCCCCCCTCCCCAAAAAGAGCTTTTTTGTAATTCACCACAAAACCCTAACATAGGCTAACTTTCCCAAACCCAACCATTTTGTATGCTTCATGGAGGTAAAAGGTGTTTAAAATATGTCCAGTGATATAATTTTCACTGCAAAATTGAAATATGATCAACAGTTTTATGCATGACACTGACAAAAATGTATTTCAAAATTACAACAGCTAGCCAGGCCATCCCCAGTTCAGGATTGGTTTTCAGTTCAATGTTTTGGTGGAACCTTCACCTGTTCTACCATTCAAGAAGACAACTACATGAGGGTATGTGTTGGTGAACTTTTTCAATTAACATATCTAACTGTATGAATGTCAGGTTCCAGGTGAATAGCAATGGACTGTGTTTGTGCTGTAGCAACATGCAAGATGTGGGAATAAAAATCTGGAAAGGAGAAAGATTGTCAATCGACATGTTTAAGTTTCCAAGAGATGGAAATACTTGTAAGATTTGGTTGACAAAGTGAACAAGACCTGATGGAGTTCATCCAACGAACTTATTAATTTGTTCCAACCACTTTACCTCTGATGATTATGATTGTGGCTACCTAATGCAGCGGAAGCTGATACTACAACAGCAACGCCTGCCTCTCCTTAAGCCTGGTGCCATTCCATGAATTAACCTGCCTACCAGATCTGAATGGTAATTATTTCGTGCCCTATCTGAATGGTATGAAGTGCTGAATCATGCATGTCTGGTGTGCTTGATGCAATTTGGAGCATCTTATCCTTGTGTAGCTAAATGAAGAACCAATTCAACAAGTTTTACACCACTTCAATTCACATTATGAATATACCGTGACCACCATCAGCAAACTGGGACTGGAGTGTGACGGTCTTGCCTTTGTTTCCGGCTTCGTCACCTACAAAATGAGGCGTGTCAATACAGCGCTTGGCTGTCCGATGTCTGAAGCACCCGAGGTGCTCCTGACCGCTATGTCCAGCTCTTGGCTTATCACCATCAGTCGCGGCCGGCTCTACGTGCCACAGACATGTTGGATGGCGGTGGTAGACCAGTTTAATTCTTATTTCTGCTCCATCATATGCACAACCTGTACCGGCGAGGACGACATCGTGAGGCGCCTAGAAGACGTCATCAGTAGCCGGCAGCCGAGGCTAGATGTCCGTGTGCAGGGAGGCTAACTCGAGTTGGGCTGCATGTGCGCATTGGCTGGTTGCGCTAGAACTCTGCTCGGCAAAGCGCAGAGAGGCGAGCAGCTAGGCAGGTGCGCCAGCATGTCACCAGCCAGCGATATGATGTCACCCTCACACTGTGGTCATCTGTCACCGTCTCTGCTGTGGTGTGTCGTGTCGCCCGGTTCTGCCTTTTTCTCCCTGTTTGCTGTTGCCGCCGTGACCAGGGGCGGACTGGCGGCGCCCCCTGTGCCGCCCGTCCTGGCGGCACTTTTCACTGCTTTCGTGTCGCCTGGTCCTGCCGTTTTTCAGCGTGTTAGCGTGTTTTTCTGTTGCGACTGTGAACATTGGCGGGTTGGCGTCGCTCCTTGTGCCGGCCCGTCCTGGCGGCACTTGGCACTGCTGTGGAATCGCCAGGTCTCTGTCTTGTCGGAGTGTTTTGCTGCTGCCGCTGTGACCAGGGATAGGCTGGTGGCACTCCCTATGCCGGCCCGTCCTGGCGGCACTTGGCACTGCTCTCAGCTCTGGTACTGCTATGGGGCAGGTGTGGCGTATGCCACTTCATTGTTTCTGATATTTATAATGTGGCCTATCAGCATTGATCGAAAGGAACGATATGCAAAGTCCCTTTCCCACGAACATTGATTGCGATCATTCATTCATGCTCTGAACCGGAACCAGCACAGACGCCGACTAGGTCGACTACGCCGACGTTTAGGGGTGTTTTGGAATGAGCCAGATCTAATCCTGAACACATTGCTAGGAAATGCCAACAATACATGTCTGACCGCTTTTGGTGCCCAATGTTTCCAGTCCGTCCGCAGAATGTAGCCTGGTAACTAGAGTGGAATTTTACATACTTTGGGAGCGGTTCAGTCCCCTTTAAGACTGGCGTGAGCCCACCCCCTTGACCCCAATAATTTCAGATTTTAGCTATCATGTGGCACTAATGGGGCTTCTCGGCTGAATGTCTTCTTGTTACCTCCATGCATTGCGTCCTTCCAATCATTTTCTTGAAGTTCCACCCCTGCTGCTGAGCTGGTGCGGAGGCTCACATATTCCCCAATAAAAAGGAGTGTCTGACTCACGCGTTCCCTATGGTCCTATCGATGTGGAAAAAACAATTGTCTCCTTCCTTTCCCATATATCAGAGGCGCTGCCACATATAGAAGGGATTAAAGAGTGTTTTCGGTCAATTACTTCTTCCATGTAGCACCATAAGCCCAATGCAAAATTTGATGCAGATTGGGGGACTTGCCTCCCCCTCCTCACCTGGTCCCATCATAGCGACGCACACGCTTCAGATACGTCCTTACTGCATCTCGCCGCGGGAGGATGTTAATTATCTGCCGTAGTTGACCTGTCCTACATCCTATCATATTGACTGAACCTTTGAGGGCTCATTCGGGCATAATATGCATATAAAAGGTATTGGAGATCCTTTCCAGAACTACAGTGCTCTAAGTTTTGCACCTACACCTCTTAACCCCTCATTTCTCTCCCATAGTATACATACGTTGCATATCTTCGTCAGCGTGTTAGCGGTCGGGCGATGTTAAGGGTGTACCCCTGATGACGTCATTTAAGGACCTGCGCAGAAAGCTGCGCAGTAGGGAGGACGCCACCTGGTATATATCGCCTTGGTTGTATATATATATAAATATTTTAAAGCTATTTTAATGTCTTTTTCAGAAAAAAATTACTTGCTCTGAGGCTGTGTCCTATTATTTTTAATCTGTTCCATCAATTTGTTTCTTGCATAGTGTTTTATTTTTTGAAAAAAGCCTATTTAGATTTCTGGCATGGGCAGGAGGCCAATGCACCAGCCAAGGCCGTACACAGGCACCAGTGAAATATATAAGGAACATTTAAAATTTCGTTGATAGTTGCCAACGAAATGTTTTCGTGGGAAGATATGTGCTATGCTTCTCCATCAAGTGTAGTAGCTTTTCTTGTGATTAACAACTTATTTTTCCCTAAATGGCCTGTACAGTTTTAGATATAGCCTGCTCATGCTCTGTACCTATGTGTAACGAGGAGGAAGGTAATCAGACAAGAGGGACCACTATGGGCGCGTTTGGAGCTCGGATCCTGTGGAAAATTTTCCGTGTGACGTCATACTTTTGGATCAGATCTGCCAATTCACCGTTCGAAGCTCACAGGATCCGGGAAATTATCCGGCTCCTGCGGAAAATTTTTCAGACGAAATCTACAGGATCTGTGTGACGTCACTAGTATTAGCGGAACTTCTGGCGCATAATGGCGCATTTTCAGAGATCAATGCCCGCGTGCCATAGACCAATTTTGCTCCGAAGCAGACTGTTTAGATTTATCAGACTTATTATCAGATTTATCAGCCGACATGTAGCCGACGTGAGGCAGATGTCGGGAAGATGTCGGACTGCTGTCTGGGCACTAGGGGCCCGCTATCGTCTCGGGAGTGAAATGTCGGACATCGGTCCGACGTCAGCTGGCCGCTATTGATATCTTGAATTGAACCCAACATATGTTGATATCAGGGGGTTTATGTACTTTGGAAGGGGAATTTCCCATCAATGTTTGCTTTGCCCCCACCCAATAATTTAAAATTTGAACATGGGTTCCAATGGAGTGTGCCCCCAATCCATTTCGGGTTGCTCATTGCTTTCATGTATCGCCCCACCCCCTAATAATATTAATAAATCAACATCCGTGTTTGATATTCCAAGTCAGTATACCGATGTCGGGCCGAGAACCGCCCGATGTCGGCATACCGTCAACGAGATGCCAAGCTCGCCTCGACACATGCCGCCATCGGCATGTTTACTGGACTGTTCATCCCAGATGAATAAACTTCTACTAGACCCGCCCAAACCCCGTCAACCACTCCTGAACTCACGGCAAGTACACTGGCAATGCGAGCAAGCGTGCGACGTGTAGCACGGTCACCACATTTGACTCACGAGCGCACTATTTGTGTTTGATATTTGTAAACCCGGCAGGATCCGATTGTGAGCTCCGAACGCCGGACGGAAAATTTTCCGTCCTCGCGGAAATTATTATCCGAGCTGCAAACGCACCCGAAGTCTAATCAAGGAATGAGGCATTTGTGAAATGTGCATGGTTTACCAAGTGTGCTAAGTGCATGTAGTTTAAATTTGGGTGACTGGCCTGCCATAAGGGTGAAATTATTTACTAAAGCTCTTTTTTTGGCATGCAGGCATGACTAATCTTAGAAGCTACATACCTATCTGATTATTATGAAACCTCCACAAAATGATTGAACATGTCATAATTGTGTAAAGTTTCTATTTGTGTCTATGTCTACCATATGAAAAAAAGAACATACCTTACTCGTACAACATACTTCATGAAGCTGCATATGACTTCTGCAGCACAATTCTGCATGACATATGCACCTATTGGGTTTTTACTTTTCTATATTTTGTGCTAGATCCAAGGGTACAATTTTTAGAACTAAATTTCTTGCTTGCAGACATGACAAATCTTCACTCAGCAACTATTACAATTTATTTTAGGTGTATGCCAAATTATTTGGGTTTGGACTTTTGTGATCCTGGATCAGATCAAAGGTTACCAAAGTTTTCAAAGGAGAGTTTTTGTCTTACAGTCATGGCAAATTGAATAAACTATGGAATTATTGCAGTTTAAATTGTTCGCAAGTTAATTTTACCTCCAAAAGGCAACAAAAGATGCTCAGATGGGTCAGTTAGGTTGGATATTTAGCTTGAAATGTTCGAGGATAAAACGAAACTTAAAAAATGTCATAAGAAAGGAAGTTAGGCTAAGTTATGTCACGTTAGGTTAGGACAACCCAATGTGGTTCGGAGGGTTCTGCAAACCATCTCGACCACATTTATAGCCTAATGTGGCTGAGAGGGGTTGGACCATGATTGACGTCGTAACGCCGTTGGCCCGACAGAGTTTCGAATTTGATGTGGGCGTTGTACTTTACCAACAGTATCAGGTTTTACCAGGTGTGGATCCAGAAATTGTCATGAGGGGAAGCTTGTTTGGAGGGGCGCCGCTGTGAATGTACCTGGAGGGGCACATTTTCCTTCCGAGGAGCACCACTGGAGGACAAAAATGCTAGGGAGACTGGTACACTGGGACCTCCCAGAAGTGTCTGAGTTGTAAAGGGGGTTGCCTTCGCCCCTTCCCCTACGACTCGCCTTTTCACCCTACCCGCTCCGGCGACAATGGCTGGAGATCCCGGGTGTGTTTGTATCCACCAGGTATCGATACTGGAGCACATGGTACATCACTGGGACGTACTGCGATTGTGGGGGCCGGGCCTGATTTTATTTTTGTCGGGGAGTCGGGACGTTTTTTCGGCGCTATGCACGATTCATGGGATTCCAGGTCGGTTTTCCAGGCCAAGATTCGGGGTCCCCGCTGGATTTTTCTAAGCCTCGGATTTATTTTTATATGATCATGTCACGAGTTTTCGGCCCCACTGTTTATTTGTATCCCCAGCATACATTTTAAGCATCCCGACGGAAATTTTGCGGTCCCACCACTATTTTTGGGAGCTCCTGTGCGATTTTGCTTCGGGGTCAAGCGCGAGTCTTCGGGGCCCCAATGCGTGTTGTCGGGAGGCACAAGTTCTTGTTGTCTCTTTTTTCGGAGTGCGAGTTGCGTTTCCGGTACCCGTCGTGATTTTTGAGGCCCCGGTGCGTTTCTTTCGTGGCAAAGGCACGTTTTTTTTAGATAGCCATACTCAATTTGTGACGCATTTGGAGTTATTTTTGGGACTCCAGAGTTAATTTCCAGGTCCTGATTGACATGTCATAGACCGCATGGTGAAGTGTAAATGCATACATTTTTAGGAGCCAATTTGCCGATCCCGATTAAGTTCTTCATTTTGGTGTGTATTTTGTGGCCATCTTCCCCTAAGGAAAACTTCTTAAAATATGCCCTTGTGTGTGTCATTAATTCGATATTTTGAGCCTTTTTTTTTTTTTGTTTTGGGGGGGTGGGGTGGGGGGGGCTCGGTCCGCGGGGGGGGGGGGGGGGGGGGGGGGGGGGGCGCCCCTTCCCTTCCCCTTTGTTTTGGGCCCCGCCCGATTCAATTTAATTTATAATAAAATATTTAATAATAAATCTTTATAATTAAAGGTTTTTTAGGAAGATTTTTTTAAATATTTTGGGAAAAAAAAAAAAAAAAATCAACCCCCTTGGATCCCAAGTTAAAATTGGTTTGGGGTGGGGTATATTATAATTATTTGGGGGAATATTTTCCACATAAACCATCGAGAAGTTTAGAGAAGATAAAATAAAAAAAAAAAAGAAAAAATAAATAATTTTAATTTATTTTATTTTTTTTTTATTGAGGGGGGGGGGATGTAAAAAAAAATTGAAAAAAAGTAGGAGAAACCCCCCCCCCCCCCTGGGTGGGGTGTCGGGTCTGTTGGGGGGGGTGATTTACTTTTTGATTTGGTATTTTTTTTTTTTTCTACCCATTTTTTGGTCGTTTTTTTTTTTTTTTTTTTTTTTTTTGTTAACTATTTTTTTTTTTCACACCACCAAAAATAAGAAAACCAACAACAAAAAAAAAAAAAAAAAAAAAAAAAAAATTTTATTTTTTTTAAAATATGTGTGGTGAAATGTTGTTTTAAACCATCTATAGTTGTTTTAAAAAATAGAAAAAGGCATGCACAACCCCCCGACGAGGCACCACCTTTTCGTGGTGGGGGGATTGAGTGTCCTAAGGACCCAGATTCCCAGTCCATCGGTGAGCCGGCGAGGGGCCAGACTAGGAGTGCCTCACTCGTCCTTCCATCCATACGCTCCCATTCCAATGCCCATCTCATCTCAACATCCATGTCCTTCCCCTGGCCCTGCAACACCAACTCTCCCTATCATGAGCAGGTAGGACAACTTCCCCGGTCCTGCCCTCCAGCTCAGTTTTATCGGGGTAGCCGCGCCCCCTCGGCCCGCCCCCCGGGGTTGACGGAGTCCTGGAGGTTGAGGTCCCCCGTCGCACGGTGCTAGTTGTGACGGGGGACCAACACACCTCTTTGGTCCCGATATCCCGGAGGGGCGGGCGGGCCCGTGGGGCCTCACGCGGGCCAAGTGGCTGGTCGCCTCGGGCCGGGGGCCTGGGGTTCTCCCCAGTGTCTGCCGGCCCGGCCGGCTGGGGTCAAGTGGTGGGCGGCGCTGGATCCCGGTCGGGGTGGTGAGTCTCTCTCTTCCGGCCGGGCGAAGGCGCCGCTTGCCCCGTATAACTCCTCGGGCGCCTGGCGTCCTCCCGTCCGCGGGGCCCAGGCGTCCCCCCTGTTGGGCCCCTGTGTGGTGGGGCGCCCGAGGAGCAGAACACATATCACACTTCATGGCATACACAGCACAAAAAAAACCCTGGTCCCTCTCGTGGAGACCAGACAAATAGCTTCTCTGCCCCACGCATACTTATATTTCGTGGTAAGACGAGGTCCCTCGCCTCGCTATCACCATTTCAAAGGCGAGATGGATGTGACAGATTTGGCAAGGTCTTACGCTGCGAGAAGTTAAACGATGGTGCCCTGGAGGTAGAATTTGCACGGGCAGAAGAGGCGGAGACCGCATTGAAATTATCCGAGTTTAGATTCAGTATCCGAAAAAATCAGAGTAGGGTCGAAGAGAACATTCAAATCACCGTAGAACCGCACAAGACAAAAAATACTTCGCGAGGCCTTATCAACTGTTTTGACCTGAGAGATGTGCCGGAGGAGGAGATCGTGGACGGACTGTCAGAGTTTGGTGTGACTGATGCAAGGAAAATGAAGGTGAGGAGAGGTTCGGAACTTATTACAACAAACAACGTCATATTAACATTCAATTCCACTGATATTCCCTCCGAAATACGTGTGGGCTACGTCCGAGTGAAGGTCCGTGTTTTTCTCCCCAATCCGATGAGATGTTTTAAGTGTCAGAGGTTCGGACACACCAACAAATACTGCCGGAATCGCCCTGTATGTGGGAAGGTGCGCCTCCCAGGAACATGATGGCGAAAACTGCACCCTCGAAACCCCCTTCTGTGCGAACTGTGGCGTTGGGCAGGACCCCCACACTTCTTATGACCGAACCTGCCCGAAATACATCAGAGAGAAGGAGATAATTTATATCAAGCACACACAAAAAATAACATTTCGAGAGGCAAGGGATCAATATGAACATTCTCATCCTATAATATCATACGCGTCAAAAGTGAAAAGCAGGACTATTCCACAGCACACACAGCCCGACAGAGCCTCTGAGCTGATGGCCCAACTGACAGCTCTTCTGCGCTCTTTTGGAGTGCCCCCTGTGTCGCAAGTGAGGCAGGGCCATCCAACCCAAAACGACGCCGATACTACTGGCGTCCCACCTTCCACGAGTGACACTGTTCCCCCATTAGAAGCCCCCACCAGATCAACGCCCGAGGGTGGGGCGTGGACGCTTGTTCAACGGGGAAAGAGGCCTCCTCGGTCCTTCCTACTCAATCCCATCCCCTCCCCACCTACCTCCAAATCCCCCTCCCACCTCCCGCCCCCCGTCCGCCCTCCAGCCTCCCATCCCCTCCATCGCGCCCCACTACGACACCTAAACCCACCCTCTCCACATCCTCGCTCCCCGAATCCTCCCCCTTTCCCGAGAGCCAGGCCTCGCCCTCGCCCTCGCCCTCAACATCTACGTCTGCTCCTGCATCGCCGTCCAGAAACACGCACCGACCAATCCAAATCTCAGACGTCAGTTTGCAATTTCAGGAAGCCGAAAGGCGTGCCCGCGAGGCAAAACGAGCTCGGCTCGCTCAACTGGAAAAGGCCCGGGTCAAGGGCCGCCAAGATACCAGCATAGCGCCTCCCCCAAGGTCGGGCACCCCATTGCCGCGACAGCGAGTGGAGGGGCCGGTGGGAGCATCCGTAATGGGTCCTCCCCCGCCTCCGCCGCAACTGAGTGTCCCGCAGAAGCGAGCGCTACCTCTCTCTGAGTCTCCACCGCGGGGTGGCCCACAGAGGTCCCGCCCCAGGACACATTCACTAGACCCTAGTCGGAGCTGCCCCCCTGAGTTCTCGATGGACTCTCCGTCGAGACAGGGCACCGGGACTCCGACCGCTCCCGCCCGTTTTTAAACCGCCCTTGACCATTCCTTTCTAGCAACTATGACGTCCACATGCTGCTATCTGGTCTTTATTCCTTTTCTTTATTTGACCAAGCTGTCGATGGGTTTGTAATATATACTAGTCATCTTCTCTAATTATATCTTTTGACAACGCACATGTTTTACTGTATTAACTTACGCACATCGTAGTTTTACAGTGGAACTGTAGGGGAATCAAATCCAGCTTCAATGACCTCCAGCATCTTTTAAGTTCCCGTACGCCGTCGGTTTTATGTATACAGGAAACTAAGCTGGCTCCAGGAGCTCCATTTCAACTAAAAAATTACACTATTTTACGAAAAGATGTACCATCCTGCACTGTGTCGCATGGGGGTGTGCTTATTGCTGTGCACAACTCTGTCCCATTCACACATGCACCTCTCTCTTCAAATATTCAGTGCGTTGCTGCTCGTGTAGTAATAAACCACCGTGCCGTCTCCATATGCAGCATATACCTACCACCGGGCAGACTGTTTCCACTTTCTGATCTCTCTGAAACTGTGGCCCAACTCACCCCACCGGTGATGGTGTGTGGCGATTTTAATGCGCACCACTCTCTTTGGGGCTCAACCACGATTACTTGCCGTGGACGTGCAATGGAACGTTTTATAAGCGATTTCCCTCTCTGTATTCTTAACACGGGAACACCAACACATTTTACATTACCGACTGGACAGACGTCCGTGCTGGACCTCACTCTCTGCAGTCCAGAAATTGCACCTTTCTTAGAATGGTCTGTGAATAGTGATCCATATAACAGCGACCACTTCCCTGTTTATTCCCATTTCATTAATCGGGTTACGGTTGGTCGACGACCTTCAAAGTGGCTATTTCACCGAGCCGACTGGGAGGCCTTCCAAGCTAACCTTCAAAGCACCCTCCGCGACCACTCGGATGAATCCGTCATCTCCGTGGAAACATTCACTTCGGCAACTGTGCAGAGTGCCCAGCGGCACATCCCTCGATCATCGGGAACGTCAATTCGAGTACCAGTCCCATGGTGGTCCGATAAGTGTCGAGAGGCTATCCGTGCTAGGAAGAGGGCATTTCGTGTATTTAACAATAATAGCTGCACATATAATTTAATAGCTTTTCGCAAAGCACGAGCGCTCGCCAGACGCACTATCGTCGAGGCGAAACGAGACTCGTGGAAATCCTACGTAAACACGTTAAATCGTTCCACGTCACTGTCTACTGTATGGTCCCGCATTAAACGTTTCTCTGGAAAACACGCCCCAGTTCCTCTTCCTGTCCTGCACATGGCAGGTCAGGACATCATCGATCCGGAAGAAGTGGCTGTCGAGATAGGACGTGCTTTGTCCGCACGCTCGGAAAACACAGGTAACGAGCGATTTTTGATACATAAGGATCGGTGCGAGGCAAGTCCTCTTGATTTTTCCACCACAGACGTCCTCCAGTATAATATACCATTTTCAATTTCCGAATTAGCTGCAGCAATCGGTACACTCAAGAGCGTGGCAGAGGGTCCGGACACTCTGCACAACGATATTATAAAACGTTTACCAGCTGCTGCTTTAGAAACACTTTTGAAAACCCTAAATGGAATGTGGACATCAGGCACATTCCCACCCTCGTGGCGGGAGGCAATTATAGTGCCCATACGTAAACCAAATAAATCTGGCAGTGACCCACTACATTACCGTCCCATCTCGCTGACTTGCTCCCTGTGTAAACTGTTTGAAAAAATGGTGAATGTTCGATTGATGTGGTTTTTAGAACACAACAATCTCCTTACTGTGATACAGAGTGGCTTCCGAAAACACCGTAGCACACTTGACCACATTTTAACACTAGACTCCGTTGTGCGCTATGGGTTCATGAAACGCCACCATACAGCTGTAATATTTTTTTACATTGACGGCGCATATGACACGGCGTGGCGTCACGGTATTCTGATGAAGCTCCACAATATGGGCGTCAGAGGCTCCATGGGTGTCTTCTTGTCCAATTTTTTATCTTCCAGAACGTTTCGCGTCAGAATAGGAAACTCCCTATCTGGCACTTTTTCACAAGTCAACGGAGTCCCGCAGGGGAGCGTACTGAGCGTAGCATTGTTTGCCATTTCTATCAACGACGTGGGTACCTCACTGCCGACTTCCGTAGGGAAAGCGCTTTTCGTTGATGATTTCGCCATATGGTTCTCTTCACGCTCGGTGCACACGGTCGAGAGACAACTCCAAATGGCTGTCCGGAAGGTGCAGGACTGGTGCAACAAAACCGGTTTCGCTATGTCTACATCGAAAACCACCGCTGTCCACTTCTGCCGCAGACGCTCTTGTAATGACCCCATGATTATGCTGAACGGACGCCATATCCCATTCAAGCCAGCCGCCAAGTTCCTAGGTATATGGATGGACCGCCGACTAACATACAGCTCCCACATCAATGATCTTGTACAAAAATGTGCTAAACGACTTCAGGTGATGAGCACTGTCTCCAGATGCTCGTATGGAGCGGACAGGTCTATCTTACTTCTTATGTACCGATCGCTAGTACGCTCTAAAATTGACTATGGATGTTTTATTTATGACGGAGCGTGTGTCACAACGAAACGCCGTCTGGACGTTATACACAATACAGCCCTTCGTGTTGCTACTGGAGCTTTCCGTACTTCTCCAGCCGGTAGTCTAATGGCCGAGACCGATGAACCTCCCCTTGCGTTACGCCGTATGCTAATGGGAGCTAGATATGCATGTAAGGTCGCACAGAACCGGAAACATCCAGCATATAAATGGATATTTTCGAGGTCATTACTGCCACGTCGGTCAACCAGTAATCAGCGTGGCTTGCCATTTCCTTGGCGCATGGCTCCTATCTTCCGTAAATGCAATATTAGACCAAGCTCTATGACACGCGCTGTCACTCCGAGCATCCCCCCTTGGAAGGTTGTCCCAGTGCAGACTGACCTCACTTTGTCCCATTCAAAGAAGGGAAATGTAACCTCCGAAGAATTCCGCATGCTTGCGTTAGAAAAACTACACCAGTACCGTGAGTTCTCCCGCATCTACACAGACGGCTCCAAGTCTCCTTCCGGCGTGGGATGCGCGTATGTTGGTCGACGTGGTATTGGTTACTTCTGTTTACCGAAGCAGGCGTCGATATTTACCGCTGAACTTTACGCCATTTTGCAATCTCTTTATCATATTCAGTATCACCAGTCCATAAATCACGTCGTTTTTACTGACTCCCTGAGCAGTCTCTGGGCAATGAAGTCTTTTAACCCGGATAACAGGCTTGTGCACAGGATTCTTTGCGTCGTCAAATCCCTAACTACTATCAACAAAAACATCGTATTCTGCTGGATCCCCAGCCATGTTGGACTCGCAGGTAATGAAGCTGCCGATATAGCCGCTAAGCACGCAATCAATAATGGCCGTGAAGTTCGTCTACGTCTTCCTCCAAGTGATATATACCCCTCCATTCTATCACATATACGGTCCGAATGGCAACGAACCTGGAATTCCAAACCTAGTAAGTTGAGGGTTATAAAGCCGGTACTGGGTATGTGGCAGTCCTCACACCGGATCTCGCGACGGGAGGAAGTAACGCTCTGCCGATTGAGGATTGGCCATACATTCGCGACACATAGCTATATACTGACCGGTGATGACCAACCTTTATGCCCACGCTGTTCGGACCCGCTTACCGTGTATCATGTTCTAGTAGATTGTGTACTGTTGGACCCTCTCCGACGCCATATTTTAGGACGGGTAAACATCGACACTTTACGAATGCTACTAAACAATGATTGGGGTTGTGTCGTCTGGAAACATTTTTACTTTCCTTCAACAAGCACGTTTTGATGTAGTATATCGCCGCCCCTGAAGACTATTAATTACTGACTACTATAGGAGCATAATAGATTAGTTATCAACACAGTTATGGGCGCAAAATGACCATTGCAGTCGACGCGCCCCTAAACATCAATTCATCATCAAGGCATGCACAAAATGCGTGCCCCTGACTTCAGCAGGTGCTCTGCCGGAAACCGATATCCTACATGCGTACCAGATTTGTCGAAAACGTACCAGAGCTGGCACGATCGTATCACGGTAACAACCCTGGAGGAAGAGGAACGGACTGAACATGTCAGTTTTTAGAACTAAAAAATGTAAATCTTCAAATCAAAGTTATATGAAATGAAAATTAATTCTTATGTACAATATCAGTTCATACGCCCAATAACGGACCACTACTTTACTATAATTAACATAAAATGACCGTAAAAAGTAAACGTATTTGGTGTTATGCTAGCTGCTAACGTTTATACCATCTATAAAGCTATTATACCAGCTATACTACACACAAGCAAATTTCCACTGTAAAACCGGCTACTGTTGCCGCGCCGACTCGATAGGCCTTTGCCGCGGCCTTATTTTACAGCGTACCAGGATCGCACCCAAATCGTACCAGATTGGCTATGTTTCGTACCAGATCATAAGCCAAAATGTACCTAATTTCGTACCATAAAAAGTAGGCATAAGTTCGGCAACTGTATGGCTAAGCAAGTAATTTAGATCATTTTCTTCGTGTTTTAGGTGCTCTCTAGATACGTTGGTATAAATTGTCAGAAATCAGGACAGGTTCAGTCTTAGACTCCTGATGCCGCCTAGTGAAAGCAGTTTTCAATTGTGACGAAAAAGGACAATACGAATGCAATGCGCAAAACAGCTATTCTCGGTATCACATAGAAATATGAAAAGTCAGTCAGTGCTTCATACGTTTTTACCACCAGCAGATTCATGATGCTCACCGTATTTAACATCGCAGGACATGAGGACGGGACAGAGGAGTAAAGACTGGAACGAACCTTCAGTGGAATGTGCGTTGTTATTGGTGAGTCACTTTCATTTGTTATTGGTGATTCATTTTTTACTTCATGGAAGACGTGGGCGTCCACTCGTAGCAGGAGGGCGTGACTTGCTGCTTGGTGAGGATCAGAGAAGGCACTGTTCCCACCTGAATGCGGTTCCGCTGTTGTGTCTTTATGAGGTTCAGGCTGGAGGATACTCTCACGGCGGCGGCGGCGGCGGGAGTGCGACAGGGACAGGAGATCCTGCATCAGCTGGACTACCTTTGAGAATGCTGGCTTGCTACTGCCATCCCTCAGCTTCTTCACCTCCGCCCAGTACTCGCACGCCGGCTTCTCCTTATTCGTGAGCTGCTCCTTCGCTGCCTGCTGGAGTCCTCGCCATTCTGAATTCAGGACCTCGTACTCGGTCTCTTCGATGAGATTGGGAAATCTTAGAGCCAGCGACACGATGGAGGGCGCATGCGAGGTCGGGTTCAGCAGCTCCAGAAGCACCCTGGTCTTGTCGCTGAAGTCGAATCGTCGCGGGATCTGTCTGCAGAGCTCGGTGTAGACCATTTGTACACGGAGTCGGAAGGCTTGGACCACCTCCTGGGGAACAGACTCTGAGAGGATGATGGCCTCGACGTTGGCGCCACAGTGCTTCTGCTCCAGAGAGAGGAAGTTCCTGGGATAATCAGGATTGACCACCTCCAGTCGCACACCTGGCTCAGCACCCAGGAAGTTGCTGGCCACGGAGAGGTAGAGCTTCAGGAGCACTGCTCATGCATACCGGACCTAGGATGACTCGGACTGGAACACCTCGTTCGCCCTAGTGATCAGTAGGAGAGCGTAGTTAACGACTGCGATGTACATCTTGTATGTGGGGTCGCGTAGGGTGTTCAGGATGGTTCGAGCGGCGTGGACGTGATCCTCGTCCGCCGCGTGCTGGAAGAAGAGGAGTAGGGCTGCCCACTGCTCGTACATCCTCTTCACCACCGCCTCGAGGGAGAGCCACCTCGTTCTACAGGGGCACAGCAGCCTGTGGACTGGGACGTCAACTAGATCCTGGACAGCCTGGTACTCGAGGAGTCTGTTCGGACTATTATTGAGATAGCTGTACAAGTGTACACGTCTCGGGCTAGATCCTCTA
>JAOTOM010004671.1:375000-391429 GCA_034440615.1 Ashinkailepas kermadecensis | reverse complement strand
ACATTTATTCGCTGGGGCCCGACATGGCCCCGGTCGGTTTTCCGACCGGGGCCCAGCTGGGCAGCGACTGGGCGCGCGAGTCTACGCCGAGCACAGGCGTGGCGCGGACTGGGCACGGACCGGGCCCCGGCTGGGCGCGCGAGTCTACGCCGAGCACAGGCTTGGCGCGGGCCGGGCACGGACCGGGCCCCGGCTGGGCGCGGACCGGGCCCCGGCTGGGCACGGACCGGGCCCCGGCTGGGCGCGGACTGGGCACCGGTTGGGCCCGGACCGGGCGTCGAGTGGGCATCCCAGTCGGGTTCCCGCCGGTGTGGTGTGCCGCGTCTGGTCGACTGCCACCGCAGCGTCCCCAACCAAACGTGCACACCACGGTAGTGGTTGTAATGCCGGACACAGTTTATACATATGCCGCTTGTTAATTCAGTTTGAAGAATCTAGTATTTCAACGTAATAGCTATGTGATGAGCCGCACACCACATTTCTCATGAATTTAGACATCTCTGATAACGAACCTTTTCGATTGCACAACGCCAACGAGCCGAAAAAATGCATGCATACCTACACACAGTATGAATGCATTTGTATTGTAAGAATATCCACTTCATTCAACATTTGCTCTCACGTTCTGTGTAGATCATCTTGGTCGATTTCACCGATAAGTGCGGTTTGCTTCCAGCTGTCACCGGTCTTTAGATACCGTGAATAATGTAAAAATGTATATATTTCTGGGAATCACACAATGCCGCAACCTGTTCAGTTCTAAAAGTCGCTGAATGCTAGCTACAGGCTCCTGGGACTCTCTTCCCCGGACCGAGGTGAATCCTCGAGGTCAGTTGTCCCGGTAGTAGGTTCAGGAGCGTGGCGCTCGGCCTGCGGTGCTTGGCGATCGTTGTGCTCGCGCTCCAGCGCCTGCCTCCGCAATCCTTCGAACCGTTGCAGCCATCTCCCGAGGGCAACGTCTATTTCTGGAATTTCTCACCAGTCCTGGTATTTCTCTTCACCGCCACTGAAAGCCGCGGAACCATCAGATTTAGTCTGAAACCCTTTTACCATTTCGCACAAGTTAGTCACACTGGGTTAGTTGAACCGCTATTTCCACTTCTCGGTAGACGAGCCAAATCCACGAACTCACTTTCACAGGAAAACCGCAGTGATCGTCGTATATGGAAGGCATGCAAGTGATACGGCACTAAGCAGCTTAACTATCTGACCAGGGAAGATGATGCGACCGATGGACGGGGCTTTTAAGAACAAAATAGTATGAAGAAGTTATAAAACGTCAAACTTCGCGATATTGACACGGTACAGCCCGCTTTTATTGGGGATGGTAGTTTCGAACCACCCCAGAGGAAGGAAAATCACCATGTCAAAAGTGTATAGTATGATGGACATGTGCATACATGATACAACACGAACGACGCTTGTGGGTGGTGAAAGTCGGGTATAACATGGAAGCTGAAGACTGTTTGCTGGACGTGGGGTTCCAGTATATCACGGATTAATGATGGAATTTCACTTTACCATGGGGAATTCTTGGTTAAGTGATATACGAATAGGTCGTAGATATACCCAATGTAGGATCAATGGCTACTAGGTCATCTTGGAACATTCACCGTAGCGCGACTTGATTGTACAGTCACCTTCCAAAGGATGGAACATTTTCAGAGCCAAAGCACATATATGAAAATTATAATTACGATCGATATATTGCGTGCCTGACCACTCCGAAGTACTCATAGCAACGCAGGTTTGAAAGAGGATGTACACGAAGTTAAATAACCACAACATATCGAGCAGAATAAACCTTTCTACCGAATTTAACACGCGCACTGGAGGGGGGGCGAAATCCGCCCACCCCTCCGGTTTTTCGCAAATAACTGCAGATTTTACAGGTGGATATACGCGATTTTCGGTGTACCTGCTTAAAAATGAACGGCGCGTCGTTTAAAGCAAGAAAAATGGAAATCGCCCGAAATTTTTTTTCAAGTTAGGGGCCGCTAAAGTAAAAAAATGTTATAGCGCCAGACAACAAAAATCGGCGCAGATGCGCTCCCAGTATACTGACAAAAGGGAAGTGTTACAGACAAAAGGGAACACTAGGGACCTGTTTGATGCATATTGATATGCTGTATAGTTTCAAGGTCATGTTAGGTCACCAAGGTCAAGTCAGGTCAAGTTCATGACAGGTTAATGGAACCAAACTTGCTCAACTGGAATGTTGCCATAAATGCACTACTGGTTGTTATTTGTACTGTTTGTCATTGCGTTTCCATACTTTATTCATGTACTTCACTCCCTTCTTCACGAAGCCGATTGCTCCGAGCTGCCAGACGGAGCAGTCGGGCGGGCGGCCGGTTCCGGTAACTGGAACAGGTAACTGACCTGATAAAGTGGTGCTATATAGGTGACCTGAGGTCAAATGTTGGGTCTATCATCTGCATTGCATCATTAGTAATGTCCAAAACATCATTGATGCCCATTTTTGAGCATTTAAACACAATCACAGCGATCCATAACGATGACAAGCCAAGCCACGCAAAACCGGAAAATTTTGCCAATCTGACCTCATTTGACCTTGAAGATATTGACCTAAGGTCACGAAAATTGCACACAATAGAGTTCACTACCGTGCCCATCCACCCTGCGAATTTCGTTCCTCTAGCTTTACTAGGAGCCGAGATCTTAAGGGGGGCGGAATCCGCCCCCCCCCCCCTCCAGTGCGCGTAATTCTCAGAGGCCCTCCAGGGCGCGTGTTAAGCATCATCAAGCGTCAAGTCTATGGTGTGGATGGCAGAGTGGTTAAGTTGTTGAGCTCTGGGTACCAAAGGTCCCGGGTTCAACACTTGCACCGCTCGGGACATTTCCCAATCCCGCGGCCCACCAGCGAAACAGTGTGGGCGGCGCCATTAGCCATGAATGTGCATAACTGCGTTGTGAACCACCCAATAAACAAACAAAGCATCAAGTCCATTTAAACCAACAGAACATTCATGGCTTCAGCGAGTAATTACCACCAATTGAATCTTAACCCTATTATGAAAGGGGGGTCTTCTGAAGCCCCGCCGATTTTTGCTTCCCGCTTCTTAACGAGTTATGCTAGTCATGAAACTTCGTGACTTTTCCTAATGGTCTTTTGAACATATGCTGCTGGTTTTTTGGTTGATCAGAGGTGACCCCAGACAGTGATTATGGGGGACATGTCAGGCCAATGTTTATAGTTTAATGAGCTTCCAAAGCCACTCGGATATCTACATGTTATATACGTAAGTACTGGTTTCTAGTTTCTGGTTTCTGGTTTCATCATTCATAAAAACATCCATATTGCACATTTGACGTCACTCAATATGTACATAAATGACAGGCGTTCCAGGGTAATGAAGTAAGATGGTTGTGATTGTTTCAAAATGATAATAAACTGAGCCAATTACCCAACATCACATCACTGTTCATTTCTTGATAATTTATATGGAGATGGAAGCTAATAATTTTTGGCATGACTAGATCAAGGTCAGCTTTAGAGGGAAAGCATTCATGTCAGGTATGTTCAAGTAAAGGGGATAGTTCATAGTAATTAGAGAATAGGCGAGCCTGGCACTCCCAGAAGTTTCAGAGCTCGTGAAATTCTACACATTTTGTTCGTACTTAATTGAAGTAACACTGGGAATGTTTGTAGTTGACAGCATATGTGTACTGTGTGTGCATCCTATATCCTAATCAGGGACGTATCCAGGAATTGTCATGGGGGAGGGGTATTTGTCTGGGGACGCCATTTATTAGGAGGCGCACCCTGCGAAAATACCTGAAGGGCCGCCTTCGGCCGAAAATCCGTTTAGCGGGGGAGGGGGCGTGCACTTGAGCACACTGAACGCTCGATGTTTGACGTTCACGGGTTGACGCTCACGCTCACGGGTTGACGCTCAGGCAGGGGTGTTGCTTTAAAATACTTTCGAGGGGACAAGTGTCTCACCAATGTTGACTTTGCCCCTCCCCCCCCGCCAATAATTTCAAGCTTTAACATGGGACCCTATGGCATGTGGGCCCCAATCAATTTGGGCCCGCCCATTGCCTTCATGTATTTTGCCCCCGTACGCTCAGGACTTCCTCTTTAATTGTAGTTCTTTCTATCAGCCCGGGACCTCTTCCGAGGGCGTAGCCAAGAGGGCAGGCGCGGATCCAGGATTTGTCATGGAAGGGGCATGTTTGGAGCCACTGGATGAGCCTCCAGGGGTGCCTTCAGCTGACAATTTTGAGAGGGGTGCACTCGAGGGTGTTGGAAGGGAGACTTCGGCTGAACATTCAAGGTGGTGCACTCAATGATTCTAAGGGGCACATTTTCATCTGGCCTGTAGCTGAAAAATTAGAAAGGGTTGCACTCGATCCTCACTGTAGGACCACTTTTCCTGGTAAGATGGGCGCCACTTTGCCATGAGCGGACACATGTCCCCTGTGCCCTCTGTATCTGTCTCTGCAAGGGGATGAACGGCAGGGACGCGGCAGGTCAGAGTACAGGCTTAATGGGGAATTTATGATGTGGTTTTTGCTTGATATATGCATATATATCAAGCAAAAGTTTTTGCTTCATATATGACTATGTTATTTGAAGTAGCTCAGTCGGTAGGAAATCGGACTCTTGGTCATAAGCTCATGGGTTCCAATCCCACTACCGGGGGCATTACCGAGTCCACCCGCAACCAACCGGCGTGAGAGGTTGGCGACGCTACATGACCTAGCAGTCGGATGCGTCGTAAAAGAACCCAGGTACCTACCCATTTGCCGAGGTGTGTTTAGAATGTGACGAAGTGTGCTTTCAAGTGTGAGTTGTGATTCACGTGTTATGCTGTATTGGTGGTCGGTGTAGGCACCTACCAGGTAGGCAACGCGTGTGGATTGGGCGCTGGTCGCTACTTTGGGTGCCATAGTGCATGGGTCTGATACGCCACATCGGCAATGTGACCCTCCTTACAGAAAAGAAATTAACGATAGGTAGTTAAGAAACGTTAGGTATCCTCCGTGGGGTAAGGTTAACTGGGAGACAGATAGAAGTTGGTGATTTGGTGATCATCCTTCTCGAGTCGCGGGTGTGCTCGTCGAACGTGCCGGGAGCTCTTCTTGTCTTCATGCTTCTTGGTCTGCTGCTCTTCTTACTTCTTGGTCTGGAGCTCTCCTTGCTTGCTGGCGTCGCTCTCCTTGCGTCTGGGGGCCGCGTGATCGCTCTTGCTAGGAGCCTCCCTACGGAAGGACCTCCTGACGAGGACCAGACAACTCGCGCCCTGATGGAAGCCAAAGCTCAAATGTGGCCGTAGCACACAGGACTCGGACAATGTACCTGACAGAAACCGGTACTTTGGGCACGCGTGTACCACCTCCGCGCCAAGAATATCTACTCCGCGGATCTTGATCTTCAAGTCGACGATCCAGGTAATACAATTGTCATCTCTATCTCCTTTTCAACGTGAGCAGGGATGTGACGGTCTCAGCACTATCCCGCGCTGCGACAAATTAGGGGATGAAGGGATCGAAATGCAGTTTCGTAATGGTGAGGACGCAAGGAGACATATGCATAGATACATTCACCTACAGCATGCGTACCCCAGATGGGATCAGAGACATCGCCATTCCAGTAAAGGTCGAACCCCACAACACCAAGAACTTCTAGCAACGGGGTGATCAACTGCTGTGATCTGGGGGGAGTGCGTCTCCGAGCGTACGATCGAAAGCTCCAAAGTCCCGGGTAACTGTTCTGTCCTCACCGGCACCTGGAGGTGTTTTAGCTCCTCTTCATCGGTCCGTTGGGACACTGTACACCCCGCCGCGCATCCCATCATGTGGGGTCGATGCTCGAGCATGCGGCATATCCCCCGCCAGAGGCAGGAAGCGAGCTCCACCCTGACACGTGTCTCCGGCCGACGGAGGAAGCCCTGATGGAAAGTCACGAACCTACTTTGTACCCACAGTGTTTGCTGTGGGCTCGAATACAGCTGTCTCTGGGCACTTTTCTTCAACTTCGTTGCCTGTGTTGCAGGCCTGAGGTCCAACTCATCCACTTAACGTGGTCAAAGAGATTGTCAGCGCCCTATTAAAGTGTAGTCAAGATAAACACGCCGATCACACATTGATACTCCACAAACTGAGATGAGAGACAACTTGTACTGACCTTTCCACGTCAAAACAGCACCCCCATTATCAAGCACTCACTTTGATAGAATTGAAGCACGCCATTAATACCCTAAGCTGTGTCGCTGAGGGGTCGGGTGCCATCCAGAACGACATGCTGAAGCATCTGCCTCCATGTGTGATTGACGTACTCCAGGCATTACAAAACAAATCAATTTGGGAAACAGGAAGCTTTCCGTCCAGGCTTCTCGAATGTCCAATTCGGTTTTTAACAAAAACACTGTGGACCATGTTATAGCTTTGGACACCGCTTTCGTGCTGATTTTAAGGACCGCAAACACGCAAGTGCCGTGTTCTTTGACTTGGAGGCCGCCTACGACACCGCCCGGAAGCAAAGGTAATCTGATGAAGTGGGACTGTGGCGTTAGAGTGCCCATGTCGTCAAAAAAATGTTCTTGATGAATTGGTCCTTCCGCGTCCGATTTGGTGACCAGACATCAGACAGATTCGTGTAGGTGAACGGTGTGCCACAAGTAAGTGTCCTCAGTGTATCCTTGTTCGGAATGCTGGTAAATGATATCGGGAAGGTGTTGCGAGAAAATATTAAACGCTCTTCGTATATTACCTCACAATCTGACAGCGCCTCTCGTACACCATCTTGGATTGGATTGTGGCTTTACGACGCACTCAGCAGCTGAGGCTATATGGCGTCGCCTGCCTCTCACCCTGGCAGGAAGGGCGGGCATCGCGGGGAGTCGAACCCCGTACCCTGGCGTGCCAGACGCTCAGGTTAACCACTGAGCTACCGACGCCCCTCGTACACACCATCTCTGAACCGGCAGTTACAGCTGGCCATATGCCACCTTGAGAGTTCGAGTAATCGAAACGGGCTTCACTTCTCTACAGAAAAAAGTGACTGTACACTTTTGTCGCCGACGGTCGTGCTACTCTGAACAGTCACTCCAGCTGTGAGGGAAACCAATCCCACTGCGACCTTCCGCCAAGTTCTTCGACGTCACTCTCGGCATTTGCTTTGCGTACTCTGACCATCTTAAATACCCGCGCCAGCGTTGTTTCAAAGCTCTGAATATTATGAAATATGTGGCGCGAAGAGCATACGGAGCAGACCTTGCAACTTTTTACAGATGTACCGAAAGCCTGTCCGTTCTAAGCTTGACTATTCTTGTTTTGTGTATGATGTTGCCAGCACCCCCAGGAAGCTGACACAGTTCACCACATAGCCTTACGCATTGCAACCGGAGTATTCCGAACCTCGTCGATAGGAAGCCTCCATGTGCAGGCCCACGAGCTGTACTTCACATTAAGACGTGGTAAGTTCGGCGTTCGCTGTGCGTGCAATTTGAAGCAGCATCATCTACAACCAACGTATGACGTGGTATTTTCTCACCGTTTATGAGCACTGTTCCACAGATGACGGAAGGCAATCCCCGAACCCTTCTGTGTGAGAGTACGACTAATTCAGACAAGTGGTATCCGCATACGCGGAATTCGATTGCTGGCCGAGCGCTGATGCCACCCTAGGAATTAGTATCGCCAGAAATAGACCTGACTCTGCACGCCCAAGAGTGATGTCTCCACCGAACTGTTCCGGCTAAACGCATTGGAGCGGATAGCCACATACCATGGACGCACCCTAATATGTACAGACGGCTCAAAAGGAAAGCACGGTGTCGGATGTGCGTTCGTCTCCGGATCCGTCACGATATTCTTTTCGCTTCCGTCAAATGCATTCGTGGAAACATCGGAATTGCTTGTGATCCTCAAGGCGCTTTGCTTCATTGAATTCAGTGAATACCGCTCATGTGTTGTCTTGTCCGACTCTTTGAGCAGCCTTTCGGCACTGGGAAGTTTTAACCCACAGGAACCTCTTCTGCAAGGCATCTCATGCCGGCTCACCCTCCAGAAACGAGGAGGGAGATTTGTATCCTGCTGGATCTCATGCTACGTTGGCACCAGGGGGAATAAACTCGCTGACGCAGCGGCGAAGCGAGCGGCAAAGAAACCGTGCACTCGCACCCTCCCCCTGCTTTCATGGGATTTTTATCCCATTATTTCCGAGTGCATACATGAAAGATGGCAACGCAGTTGGAACGCTCTGTGCACTAACAAACTACAAGCAACCAAACCACGAATAGGGCACTGGCCCTCGTAATTCAGGAAAATACGAGTGGAGGTGGTGGCGTTGGCACAACTGCGAATAGGACACACATACGCCACACGCTACCACCTCCTCAGGAATGAAGACAATCCAGTGTGCCCACGATGCAATTATCCATTAACGTTGCATCATATTCTAACATGCCAGCTTTAGGAACAGGAAAGAGCCCAATACCTTGAAACCAGCAAGACATTCTCCAGTCTTCTTGGAGACAAATCGGGCTGCTTAGGAAAGGTGTGTTGCTACTTTGGAAAAATTTGATTTTCAATAATATACTCAGGCCAGTGAAGACAGTCACCCAAACACACCACTAAAACATGGCTCTGAGTAGTAAGTTGACTTTTTTCTACTTTTTTCGAAATGTTTTGCTAACTCCCCTAATTCTGGTATGGTCTTTTATGCTGATCCCGAATATCAACTTATTTTGAACTTTTTCGATTTTTTTATCCGCATGGGTCGGTTGAAGTGGTTCGAAATGTGGATTCTTGACATATTTTTAACTGTGGGCACCAATAGAAACAAAATTAACAAAACTAGTGATTTATATTAAAGTTTGGACAATGTATATTCACTTGACAGCAGAATCAGTTCATTTTCATAATCCATTGACACAGAAAATTAATTTTCAAATGAAGCGTTTGCATAATTCATGTTTTCTTCATAGATGGCGCTAGTGTCAGACGTCTCGCTCCGCACTTTGCATTGAACGATATGGTGGCGACCAGGTATTATTGACTACGTGATTAATTATTGGATGATAAACTAGATATGCTCACAATTCTTTTCAAGCATATGGGTGCGAACTGGTGGTCAGCAGTGCCCAAGTGTAAGCATTTGAATCGGAAATTTACAGATACTAGGAGAATACACGTTGAGCTTTCAACTCCTAAATATTTTGTGCAGCGAGATATATTTAGAATCTAGTAGATTCTAAATATTAAGATCGATGAAGTATTGGCCGGGTTCACAAGCCGAAATGTACATCGTCGACATGTTCAGTGAGCATGTCGACGACGTAAGTTTTTTGAAGAACCAAAATGGGCCAAGGCTGCAGTTTGGTGACGTTGATCGAGTGACTTCGCTGAAATGGAGAAACGAGGCAGTACAGTCAATGGCACGCGCTCCCGAGTCGAAGTCGGCTCAACAGACGAGCAGTCTCAGCAGCAACAACATGATGATATACCCGAATAATCTGCCGATTAATTAGATGACGAGGATGACATGCATTATTGGCACTTACCAAAGAGAAGCAAACCAATAAATCTGACTGCCATTGCGGAGGCACTGGACGCTACCAATACCGGTGCAAAAGGCGTCTAAAATACTGGCATCGTTTTCAGTCGCTTTGGGAGAAGGAACCGTGGCTGAAATTATGAAATCGTAAGTGCCAAAAGCTATTGATGTGAGCAGAAATTGTTGAATAGATCAAGTGTATGATATGGCGAATGGCCGTACTGCCTTCTTTTGTGATCGCCGTGACGACCAGACGAGAGTGAGGGCATTGTCAAGTCGGGTCGTATGTCGTATGAAAAGATGAATGTAAGCCATGTCTCTGTAAATCTGCGTCCCGGGGATGTGCACGTAGGTCATTTCGCGCGTGACTGAAAACAAATCGGACACATTGTCGCGCAGAAGCTCAAAGTTTGTCTGCATGGTGTAGCAGGCGCGCAAAACATTGCCTTCGTTGGTGGTGATGGAACCAACCAGGTGGTTTGGTGGAAGGGGGATGGATGGCACATTTTGAACAACTAATGGGGCGATCTGTGGGTCGAATTGTTTGCGTGTGCCACTCGGTGGAATTGCCCTATCGAGCTCTGCTTGGTCTGCTGGAGAGAAAAACGGCCGGGCCTAGCACGTTCTCTGGGTTAATCTAAAATTGTATTGCAGGAGATGTCTACAAGCTAGATGTCGTTTCGTTTGCTGCAGTAACGTATCATGATTTTCCAGAACTGCCATCACGTGTGCAGCAGGGCCTAAGCATTGATAAGCTGCTGTATCAATGTGCTAAGTCTGCGACCAATACTGCCACTGGTGGGGTGCGAGATCGTATACCTGAATAAAAAAGTGTATGGCCAGATGGTACCCGGTTCAGAGCCGTATTCTACGCTATTATATATATCTGTATCTGAGCCATCTGTACCGCTATGCAGCCTTGTGAAATGTTGTGTGTGTGTGTGTGTGTGTGCCGACTGTGATGGCAATGAAAGAGAAGTGGAATGTGGTGCATGGGCCCGGCAACCTGTGCGAACAAATCAGACGACAGAAAGAGCATTTCCACGGCATCTAGATGGAAACCATTGAAAAGACCATGACAAGAAACATGTATATGGCGCGCCCCGAACATGTCAAGCTGGCCATGCTGGGTGACAATGACCAAGCGGTCAGAATGGAAACTGTCAACATGATCAAAAACGTGCGCCAAAAAAAGGGGGGGGAAGGGGGGGGGAAAAAAACACCCCTTTTAAAAAAAAAAGGGGGGAGAAAAAAAAAAAAATTTTTTAAAAAAACAAATTATGGGGGTTTTTTTTTTTTAACTCACTTTCACTCGGTTGATTGGGGGGTTTGAAAATGGAAACTGGGGGTTTTTTGGGGGGTGAGGACGGGTGCCAAAGGGGACCGCGGTAGCTCAGTTGGTAGAGCGTCGGACTCTTGATCGCAAGATTGTGGGTTCGAATCTCGCGACCGACGGCATTTATCGAGTCCACCCGCGACCAATCGGTGTGAGAGGTTGGCGACGCTATATGACCTAGCGGTTGAATGCGTCGTAAAAGAACCCAAGGTTCTTCAAGGATCGGTGCCGAAAGACAGGACGCAAACGTCCTAAGCGAAATACAATTTCGAATAATGCACCCAGGTCGGGTCACGAAGAAAGTGCACAATGACTGAAGCACATGATCATCGCAGCAGTTGGCGTCCGCTGCAAACCGTAATGTGTGTGCAATGAAAGCATGACATGCATAAATACAAAGTGTAATGTAATATGTCTGTGGAGGATGAAGTGCTTCTTATGGGCTCGTCTATTAGAATGCGACGGAGGCCGCTGCCATGTTGCTTAGATGTGCTTATAACCAGCGACGTAAAGTTAAGGCTTTATTTATTTAAGCTTGATTTTAGCATGCCAGGAGGTAGATGATTGCAGTAGTGGTTTGTGGGCCCGCCAACAGTTCATCGATCTTAATACTTAGAAACTATTCTATTGTAAGTATATCTCGCTGTTCAAAATACTTGGGAGGAGCTGAAAGGTCCTTTGCAAATTCGCGATTCAAATGCTTACACTTAAACACTGATGCCAACCAGTTCACACCCATGTGTTTGAAAATAATTGTGAGCATATCTAGTTTACCATCCAATAATTAATATAGTCGTCAATATCACCTGATCGCCACAATATCGCCAAATGCAAAATGTGGAGTGCGTTGTCTGACACTACCGCAATCTATGAAGAAAACTTGGTAAACATCAATTGGAAATTTATTTTCAGTATAATGAATTATGGAAGTGCACTGATTCTGCTGTCCAGTGCATCCCAATTATCCAAGCATTGAATTTTTTTAAACACACTGGTTTAAGCTTTATTTTGCTTCTATTGATAACCGCAGCTCAAAATATGACAAAAGTCCACATTTCGAAAACTTCAATCGATCTGTGCGGGAAAATAATCGATAGATTCAAAAGCAGTTGATATTCGGAATCAGCAGCAAAAACGGTGTCAGGATGAGGGGAGTTCAGAAAGTATTTCGAAAAAAAACTATAAAAAAAAGAAAAGAAAAAAGGTCACCCTACTGAGTAGGTAGCTATCTGATCTGCTATTGGCTCTAAATGATCTATCATGGTCGATGCGCCCCCAAAACCCTAATCACACACACACACACACACACACATTAGTGATGTCGCACCCTTATGTGGCGCGCCTGTCAGATGCAGTTCTTTGATCCAAGCTGGAAAAGGGCCTGTCTGGAACAGTTAGTAGATGGGAGTCATCACTACAGGCACAGGTGTGCATGTCATGAAGGGAGGACACAAAGAAGAAATATATTAGCCTGCATCAATTGTTATCAAAAGGAAGACATTCGCAATTGTGGTAGAAGGTAGCGTGAACATGTAAAGTACTGTGTACCACACTATTATACCTTACCCTTATAACAACTGACGTGTATTTCAGGAATGTCACACTGCACTCTCTAAACCCTCTATTTTGGTGTGCACATATCCCATTTAGGCACTCAACTTAGAGCGTTGTGAAGCTTCAAAGTGAAGTAAATCCTAACTTTTGACTGCGCACGGTGTATCTGGAGCCAGTAATCCCTAAGTCTCGACTTCGCACGGTGTAGATGGAGCCAGTAATCCCTAACTCTCGACTGCGCACGGTGTAGCTGGGGCCAGTAATCCCTAACTCTCGACTGCACACGGTGTAGCTGGGGCCAGTAATCCCTAACTCTCGACTGCACACGGTGTAGCTAGGGCCAGTAAACCCCACTGCACAGGTGTAGCTGGCAGTAATAACTCTCCAAATGTTTTTGTAGGGCCTATAATCCTTACTTTCCACCGCCACACGGTGTCTGGGGCCAGTAAACCCTAACGTAACTGCGCACGATGTAGCTGAGGCCAGTCCGATCACCTCTGGTGTTCAGTGTTAGCAACGGAAAACGAGTGTGCATGGCTAGGTGCGACGTATAACGCCAGGTCATCCCTGTGCCGTTCGCCTGCCGTCAGCGCCCGCGTCTGCTTCCGCTTGGCTATCGTCACCGGCGGTCGGCAGGTTCGCCGCGCCGCCCGCGCTCGACGGCCCACTGGCGCAGAACTTGCGTCTGGCGTCGATGGAGCTGCTGCTGGGCGACCGGGCCGCCGGGCCCGAGTCCACCGCCGAGTGGCGCGGCGCCGTCTACACGGGCGTCGAAGATGGCTCCATCGTGCGCATCACTGCCGCGGGCGCTGAGACGGTGGCCCGGCTCGCCGGCGACTGCGGTGAGTCCCGGCACCTGCCGCCGGCAGTCCACGGTGCCAACACTACTGCTCTGGTGAGTCCCGGCATCCTCCGCCGCCGGCAGTCCACGGTGCCAACACTGCTGCTCTCGTAAGTTCCGGTAACTACCGCCGTCGGCAGTCCACGGTGCCAGCACTACTGCTCTGGTAAGTCCCGGCACCTGCCGTCGGCAGTCCACGGTGCCAGCACTACTGCTCTGGTAAGTTCCGGTAACTACCGCCGCCGGCAGTCCACGGTGCCAGCACTACTGCTCTGGTAAGTCCCGGCACCTGCCGCCGGCAGTCCACGGTGCCAACACTACTGCTCTGGTAAGTCCCGGCACCTGCCGCCGGCAGTCCACGGTGCCAACACTACTGCTCTGGTGAGTCCCGGCACCGGCCGCCGGCAGTCCACGGTGCCAACACTACGGCCCTAGATGGTGTGAAGATGGTTTGATCATGTGAAGTTAAGCAAATCGTATGTCACCTTAAATATATATATATATATATATATATATATATATATATATATATATGAAAATAGCATAATGGTACTACCTCATATGTAAAAATACATGTATTACAAGACCAGTCATTTGAGCGAGCTTCAGTGTATTTTGATGGGGCCCAAATCGGGCTTCGTCATAGCAGACCGGCCAGGCCGGGCTTTGCGCTACACTTCGCCCGCGACCAATCGGCGTGAGAGATTGGCGACGCTATATGACTCAACGGTCGACGTGTCGTAAAACAATAACCAACAAACCAAAGTTTTGGGCATTTGCCATCTCTAGTGCAAACTCTGGTGCTCTGGTGCTGCCGTTGTGAATAATATAACGCTGACGCCTGTTGCTAACCGCTTCCAAAACCTCTTGCCTTCCTGCCCATGCTATCCTCTGCAGCCTAGTAGCATGCATGTAGCGTGCACAGCGTGCACAGACATTTTCACCAAGTGTCAAATTGTACTCACGTGCTGTCGTCGGTGGACAGAGGAGCCGTGGAACGTTCCCCAGTGTGGACGTCCTCTGGGCATGCGATTCGACGACGACGGCACCTTGTTCGTGGCCGATGCCTACCTGGGAATACATCGGGTCAACGTCACTTCAGGTCAGTGGGACGGCCTTTTACGACCACCGAGCGCTCACTTGCATCGCGGATAAATAATTATGATCTGGTTGGGTGCTTTGCGCTGTGTATTCAGTGCATTTTTGACATTGCATGCCTTTTTCGTATGTTGTACCGATTATTGAGTAGTCTGCGAATCTTATATTTAGATTACGTGTGAACCATTTGTATTACCTGTGTCGCGAGTGAGGAAATGTGATGTGATGTGATAACAGGCAAGTTCTTAATTCCCATTGAAACTGTAGGTATAGTGAAGAGCGTGCTCACTCCTGACCTGACGGGCGCGTCTCAGTTGTTGCGTATCCACTCATCCTAATGACCTGTCCAATGGTTAGTGGAGGTTTCCAGTGTCGCCTGTTATGTGTACAAAGTCGTTGGAGATCGGGATCTCTGGCAATGAAAGACTTAGCCCGCGCCGTCTCGGGAGTCCCCTCCTAAGGTCTTCCGCGAATAGTGAAAAAGGCGCGGGGCAGCGGGCCGAAATTTGGCATACAATTCCCACATCAATTTGACATGTGTGAAGATTTTGAGGTCAGATCATCCACGGTCACCGAGTTAGTCAATGTCAAGTGAGGTCACCTCCAAATAAAAAGTTTAACCATTTTGGTTGAACTATAACGGGAAAAGATATGTGGATGAAACTTTCAGCGTTGGTATCGTTAGAGACGTAATAAAATGCACCAGAGGATTTTGTGAATTTTGCGTTTTTCGTGATTAATTTGTGTTGCATATTTACCCATGAGGGCTAAATCGAAGATTCTGGCTAAAATAAGAACTTTTTATGACGCTAAGTTGACTTCAATCAACGTTTATCGGTGCGCTCAACCCATTATAAAAATAAAAGTAAACTTTTTAAACTCGAAATTTTGCAAATGTGAAAAATAAACATTTTAAATTTCGGGTAAGCAAACATTTTGGGACCATGGTCGATTTCTCATTCATTTTCGGATTCCAAGTAAGTTTTGTTTTTTAAATGTTCCCCAAAATGAATTCCCCAGTGCCAAAAAATGACGTCAGTCGTGACCACATAAACCCCCTAGTGATGTCACTTTAAGAGGATATAAAAATGTAGGGGTGGTTTCTGGCCCTACTCGTCGAGCGCTTTCCGATGATCCGTCTTCCGTTTTCGTGCGACACTTAGTTTGGAGATTAGAGGGGTATATACTGACCCCCCCCCAAGACTGGAAATGAGGATCTGACCGGAAAGACGGGGGGGGTGTGCTAACTCCTGCACTTTAGATTAGTGCGTAAACACCTTTCCGTCATTGGTTCCAGAAGAGAAACCATCAATTCATGATTTTTAACATTGAGCAACTATTTACAAAGGATACTGTAAAAGTGCAAAGTTTCCCGTTAGGTCTTAAATAATATCAAGCTGCAGTGTGAAAAGATGCGATGGGGCATGCGTGCATTCTTGGATTGTATTCCATGTATGTAGTGCTGCTATCTGTGCTGTTTTTTTACTTCCTTTCGGTTCACATGCGTATGATATGGCACAATATAATTGTTGTTGCAGTGCGCAATTAAAATGCATGGAGAGATGGCCGTGCAAGATTGTTCCCAGTGGCACCTTCTCTCCTGACTAAATAAATTCCGGAATGCCGCCACAGGTTTAATTCGTCCGTGACCACTGCAGTCCAAATGTTCGGTTCAGAAATTTAGCAAACCTGTCACATGCAGTTGGGGATTGAGTCGCGGCAGCGCTACAAGATAACGCATATGCAAACTCGGGCATAGTGAAGCTGCTGACCTCTGCCGTGTGCAGGCCTGATGCAGAGTGACCGCTCAATGACCCTCAATGACCCGTGTCACTCAGTGGTCCGTCGTGTCCGTCGAGTCAGTGGAGGTCGCCTCTGTCGCGCCGCTGTGGGTGACACGGTCTGTGTGGTATGCCCTCCGTCGAGTCAGTGGAGGTCGCCTCTGTCGCGCCGCTGTGGGTGACACGGTCTGTGTGGTATGCCCTCCGTCGAGTCAGTCGAGGTCGCCTCTGTCGCGCCGCTGTGGGTGACACGGTCTGTGTGGTATGCCCTCCGTCGAGTCAGTGGAGGTCGC